>UZAN01058819.1:0-11777 GCA_900618425.1 Echinostoma caproni
TGCTTTGTAATGGAGCCCCGAAACGACACCGGGGGATCAGACAGGGCAATGTAGCATCATCTATGGCAGACTCAGCTTAATCATTTCACCGAACGGCTTAACGGGAGAATAGCAGGGAAATAATAGGGAAAGCAACAACAAGGTCCCAAAAAGCGGATGGCTCGCTTGGGCCGTAGGCCCCAGCAACCAACTAATCCCACGAGGTGCCGGGGAAAAAGGGAAGAGTCGAAACGAGGAGTGTGGTGCATAAATGCTATAAGTATTGGAAACAAATGGCCAGAACTAAGAGCAAGGGTAAGAGAGGATGACGTGATAGTAGTCACAGAATCATGGCTGAAACCTGGTGACGAAATTAGTAACCTGAGCCCTCCTAACTGCACCCCCAACAGAGCGGATCGCCAGGATAGACGGATCGGAGAGGGAGTACTGGTGCTCGTAGCCGCTCATCACAGCCATTATGAAGGGCGTCACCGCAACACCCCGAATGTGCAAGCATTGGAGGTGTTTGTGCAAACTGCACAAGTATGCCTAAGCTTACCCAACCGTGGGGTGGTCGGGTTCAAAGCTGATTCCTGTCCTAATTTTCTTCTTTCATTCCCCTAGTGATAATATGATTATGACTAGAATTCCAGCCATTTTGAATGAAAACTATAGTTTTCCTGCCTTCTATGTTTCATTGTTTGCGATAGTAGATTCGAATATGCCCCTCAGATAACTCGTACTCGATGCATCTTTTTAAACCAGATTTCCGCCATGGAGCTTTCAGTATCTTGATTCTGAGGCTCATGTCATGCCTGGTGCCTTTCACGAAATGTTTTCCATAGCCGTTAGTTTGATGAACCCGAAAATTAGCATATAAAGCATTTACTTTTTCTATAGTATGCAAAATTGATATATATAAACTAGTATGTCTCCCCAGCTGACAGTTGCCATACTTTTTACCCCCAAGAGAATCCGGTGTATTCAATCCAGTCCACTTTCGGCTTCTTTGGGGTTGCAGCCTTCTTAACCTTCGGTACTTTGGGCTTTTTCACGGCCTTAGGCTTGTGCTCAGCCGCCTTCTTGCCCAAATTGAAGCACCCAGACGCAGCTTTGTCCTTGTTGCCTACGCGAACCAGGACAACCTTCTCGACTGCGTGAACGACTCCACGACGGACATCGGGTCCGAGCTTCTCGACATGGATCTTGTAGTTGGCGACGATGTATTTCTTGATCTTGGGTAGAGACACAGTCAGCACGAGCTTCATCGTTTAGTCACCGAAAACGCACCGTTTCGTCACGCGGAAGTCTGTAGTGGCTTGAGACCAACAGTGTAACATGCTCGAGAGTGTCACCATCTTTGGTCTGCCTGTTCCACATGTATGCTTTCACATGATTGCAGGCATTGGTTATTTGGAGCATTTGCTCGTGCATCCTTCTCCTTTGTAGCGTAGAATCCGCCAGGATCTTTGATATCCTGAGACCACTCCTTCAGCTAAGTCTTTTATCTTTGTTTAAGTCTCTACCACCTCCGATGAAGTACTCCTCACTTTAAACGGTGCGTGAGTTCAGAGCTACCCCTTTCGCTTGCTAAGCATTTCCGCTTTCAGATACTCACGAGCACAATCAGGCTAAACTCCGGTGCTGCCAGGGAACAATATATTTTCCCTCGACTAACCAGTGGTTCTTCCTGATTCATACTGGGTGATCGAGAAACACGGGCTATTTGGAGATCGGATCGTTATTGTGCATCTCGATATGGCAAGTCCCCCTTCTCTAAAAGTCACCGATTAGTACCCATCGAAACAAATTGGTAACTGTCAGTGACTGTCGAAAAAAAATTTGGCAGCTAATCGTAGTACCTTCCCAATCTTATTTTCACGGAAAAACCACTAGCCTTCTCTCAGTGAACTACGTTGGCCTACTATTTCGGATTCCTAGCCCTTTAAAACCCAGAGACCGATCGACGTCAAATATGCAAGGGCTCGAATCGAGCCGTCTAATCCGGCCTTTTCCCACTATTCATTGCTCCACACGTTCTTGTAGCTTTAATGGCCTAATTATTATAGAAATACCTCATCATTATACCCTAAGGTTTCCATTGTCACGCAGATGAACCTAAAGCTCCAAGTCCGCTTTCCATAGTAACAATATTTAGCGTCTCTATTCGCCAAGCAACACCCATGGAGAAAAAAAAGTAAGAAGTAAAGACAAAATGAAAACCAGCTTTTATTATCCCAGTCAGCACAGGGGTACACTCGAGAGTCACCGTTTCGTCACGGGGGGGATCTCGATAATTACTGTATAGAATTTCAAACTGATTATGCAAATGACTTATAAAAATTAAAAAAATAGTCCATTTTATAAAAAAAAGTTCAAGATATAATCAACCTTTTGCCATAAATATCCGGTTTTTCATTTCATAGAAATTGACTTATTTAGTGTGTTATATTTTGCATCAGCAGTGTTTTTGGCCCACAAAACTGTACTAAATTATCCTATTGACTTTTAAGTATTTTACTTCTTATCATTTACACCCTTGATAATTGGATTTTACCAAGTTTGATTTTAATTGGTTTAAATGAACTGACCTTGTGACCAGAATACGCCATATTGTTTCGCTGTTGTGAGCCTCTCTCGGGATGTGTTATCTGAAATCACTGTTATGGGCTATCTGTTTGAAGTATATGTATATATACTTATGTATAGGTTTATTATATTTAAGGATATATTTAATTAATAGCATGATGGCATCCTTATATAATAAATGAAACGTCAGTCAAGCAAGGTACCGGGTGTGTCACGTACTGCTAAGTGGAGACGTATGCATGAGGAAATTGAACGAATCGTACAGCCGTTGTCGCTAGCACGTAACTCAATTTCACGAGTACTGTTGCAGAAACAAAACGTTGGCGTTATACGTCAATGTAGTGTTGAATATTTATGCGGTTGACATAATTCCTGTCCCAGATGAACCTTCAGACGACAGTTGCATCCACACTGGGGTACATTTTGATCAGGCCAATTTGGGATCTGAGGTAAATGTTTCACGCAGATCAACAAATTCCTCGGTGGAGACGTAAGACACATTCCGACTCTAATCGATTTCATTAGTCCAAAGGTCCACTCCTGAATCCCATATGGAAGATTTTATTGATTGTTCCGAAACACACCGTAAACATCTCGATGAACTGGAGCAACAGTTGCAACTGATGCGTGAGGCTCACAGTAATTATATTTTCTATTTTTATTTCCTATTTGTTTGCAGAATAAAAGATTCATGCCGATGATAGTTTATCATCGTCGCCACAAACTAAGCCATCTGGTAGCTAATAGTTAATGCTAAACATTAATCACTCCAGTTTATCAGATAAACCGACTGCATTTCTAGTTTCGCGTAGATTTGTATTAAAAGCTCGGCTCTCTCTGATGGCAGTCAAACTGATGTTACAAGAGTTTCGAGATATTCTTCCGCAACTGCCCTCCGATCAGCGTACACTGTTGTCCACACTCAGGTGCATACCAAATTAAGTGTGGGTGATGGTACACATATACATTTCGGACTGTAAGAGTGCCTGAGGCGCATATGCGAGGGCCGAAGTGATAGTCTTTATCGGCTACAATTGCATATTGATGGTTTATCGTTGTTCCGAGGCTCATCACAACAAGCTTGGCCAATTTTGGGTCGTCTGTTGTACCCGAAATCTAAGATATTCATTGTTGGTTTGTACTGTGAGATGTCAAACCAGACTGATGTTCGGACGTTTTTAACTCCATCAAGTGAAGACCTTCGGCTGTTGATGGAAGACGGTTTCTGGGATGTGGAATACGGTCGCAAGCATAGTGTGCAGCTAGACAGTGTTATTGCTGATGCTTCTACTAAGGTATTGGTGAAACAGATTAAACCACACACGGGCTATTTTTGTTGCCCATTTTGCACTCAGAAGGGCAGCAGTTGTTCCCGTCGAAAGGTGTTTAAAGCTCGTGGAGGTAAACTAAAGACAGACTACGATTTCCTTCTGCGCTTGCAAGATGAACGTCACATCGGATTGTCTTCATTTGAGCAGATTCCCATTGATATGGTCGGCACGTTCCCAACGGACTAAATTCATTCGGTGTGCCTGGGAATTATGAAAAGGCTGCTCAGTTTGTAGCGAAAACCTGGTGGAGACAAACGTCCAACCATAAGTGTATCCCATTGGAAATACTTGGAAGAACACTTATAGTTAGCATGTCAATCACTGATATGTGAGTCTCCCCGAAAATGCCGTGGTTTGGGTGATATTGAGTTCTTGAAGGCCACGAAATATCGACAGTTTCTTCTGTACCTCGGACCTGTGGTTTTACGAAAAGTTTTGCCACATGATAACTACAAAAACTTCCTAGACTTTTCAGTATACACGTACATCCTTTGTATCACCAAGTTCGCTGAACATTATTTAGACTACTTCCAGAAGCGAGCGCCAGGGGTGGTAGCCGATTTTATGCATCTATACGGAGAGGCAGAGGGGGTGTATAACGTGCATATGTGGACCCATCTGTGCTACGATGTACGACGACACGACGTATTGGATAACTTTTCAACATATCCATATGAAGGTTTCATGCAGACAATACACCAGTGTGTTTCATCTAAATCTATGCTGGCAGAACAGATCTTCCGTCGAACAATCGAACGTGCTGATCAAAGAGCTGCTACGGAACAAACAAATTGCTGGGATGACACCACGTCTAACGCTATTCGNCGCTATTCGACGTCCATGTTTGAAAAAACATTGCATTGCGTTTGATGGAACGGTTTACGGAACGGAGCACCCTGACAACCACGCACTCATTGGTTGTAAGCCAAGGTTGGTGGTTTCTTTAGAGAATGAGTTAGTGGGTGTCCAAACTTTTGTGTCGGCATCAAAATTCTTCGATTTTCCGCTTCCATCCTCACATTCGGGTATATACTTGTGTGACTCTTTAAGCGAGTCAATCAAATACTATCAGATTGAAAAGATATAATGTAAAGTTATGTTGATACCTTATGAGAACGCGTATGTATTCTAACCAATTATTCAGAGTTGGCGCTCTTGGCCGTAAGATATCAACATACTTATGATCGTTCTTATACTGGCAGATGTTTTACCTTGTTGAGTTCGTCTCGGAGAATACGCGGGCAGTAGTTCCTGCCTCGTGGATGGTCGGCCCTGATAGAGCTAATTGGCCCACACACGGTATGTTCAACATCAAAACGTATCGTAAAACAGGGTTTAGCACCACCACCCCGATGCAAAATTCACAAAGTAACAGTGCATAAAGTAGTCGGTTAGTAAATTTGATT
Source organism: Echinostoma caproni (assembly GCA_900618425.1). Lineage (NCBI taxonomy): Eukaryota > Metazoa > Platyhelminthes > Trematoda > Plagiorchiida > Echinostomatidae > Echinostoma > Echinostoma caproni. The sequence continues at coordinate 5,306 of UZAN01058819.1, forward strand.
TTAATTTGAAATTTTAGATAACTTCGAGGAGGCTAAGGCCGTTTCCAACTACCTACTTCAGCACACAAATATCTTGTCATCTGATGCCACAGTTCCCAGGGATCGGCATGAGAAACGAAAACCGTAAGTGCTGTTGGTTTTTATGTAACTATGTAACTATTAGAAATCCGGTTGTGTACTCCGCGACAAGTTCAGAGGCTGCCACAAAAAGATAGCCCACCGATCTTGATGCCTCCACACCTCCACCACTAATCGATGACATGTCTGATTACGTGTCACAGCAAAAACCGCTGAAAGACATAAGCGGTCTCAGCAATTTGTCAGGTATGTTCGCAGACCTCGCTCCACACCCATAAGTGTATAGTGTTTCGACATTAAACAGTAAGCAGTACATTTAACGATTAACAAACTGCGTTTAGTACCAGCTTTCAGAATGTCATACATGAGAATACGCCGTAAGTTAACATCAAATTTCCAATTACTTTTTGTATTTCAGACCGGTTAACATTCCATCTCACAAACGTAAGGCACAAACGTAAGCATGTTAGCCCTTATTGCCAATTTGATATTTGATTTCCTACGATTATTGTACTCCGATGTCACCTGCTTTTTCATAGATACAACTATATTATAGTTGTATTTGTACAAAGGGATTCCAAAAGGCAACTTAATCTTCCTCGGTCATTTACATCTGAAAATGCCAAGAAAGACTAAAAAGGGAATTATAATGTTACAAAACAAACGGAATAATTATTAAAGTAAGGAATGAAAAGCAATGCAAACAAGAACAATGACACATCTTTTGGCTACAATTATTTGGAAATCTATGTAGCAAATAAACAGTACATGTAATATTGCATTATTATTTCTTTTATCGTATGAAATTACATTGAATACAGGGAACGTCGAAGGTCCCTTACGATAGTTGGCCGAGACGATGGCCGCCTTCACCACGTCGATAACTGAAGGGGTGCGATGCAGAATCCTTGGGCTNCTTGGTAGTCTTTGGCTTCTTAGTAGATGCAGCTGCTGGCACGTTCATAATCAATAGGTAGCAGGAGGGATAGCCGCACGTGGATCGTGAACACTTAATATGCGGGCATATGGGATCACTTCTACCTGACCATTAGCGTTTTCCTCCCTCAATTTGTTGTACTATAATGACAACTTTTCATATTTTTGCATCTTCACTCATCCCTATACATATCTGCGATTATGTTGTCATTCTACGAAAATGTATTACTCCGAGTTCACTTGTGACCTTAAAGTTGAAAGTGGATTGCGCTACAGCGTGAAGTGGAGCATTAAAACAACAATTTATTTCCACTCAACAATTTTACATTATACTCAATTTTCAGAAACATCGAGACCACGGTTTCAGATGTTTTTCTGTATTATATGGGACCATTGTTATTGTGTCTTGCCAACCATGACCGTGCACCACATTCATTTCTGTCGTAATCCGAGGAATATACCAATATTATAATAATTATAACATGATCATGCTTCGGACATGCCTCACGGGCTTCGTGAAATGTACATAGTTATTGTGGAAATTAAAACAAGTTAATTTCCTCAGTAGTCATGAGCACGACGTCTAAGTGTTTTTGTGAGATCTGTTCCATCCGTGAATCTCGTGGGATTGTACATCGGCAAGGTAGAAGTCTTGAAGTCTTCAAGTAGTTCTCGGGTTCGAGGCTTGCGCCCAAAATTCCCGGTTCCAGATTTGTCTTCTTTTCGGCAGTTTGGTGCACGAGTTGAAAGGGATGTTGACGGGAATGGGAGCTGGCTCCAATATGGTGCCGCTGGGTTAACGGTGCATGCATGGGGGAAAAAATCTAGAGGAGAGCGACGATGTGAGAGGAGTAGTAACAGGGATAAGCGGGATAATGTGGGGACTTCCTGTAGCAGATGGAGGTCAAATAGATCAGGGGATGGTAAGCCCTAGGTGTGAGTCTAACAGGGTTTTGAAGACCCTTTTGGAGGAGGAATTCACAATCTCTAGTGGAAGTTGGTTCCATTCTCAGATGACCCTGTACGTGAAGAAGTTGGAGCGGATGAAGGTTCTGGGCCGGTGTTTGAAGAGTTTTCTTGGGTGTCCCCTTAGGTGTTCCAGGCTAGAGCGTGTGAAGAAACGGTCAAATTGGCCTGACATGAAGGGGTCATATAGAAGGAAAAGATCCCCTCTGATACGTCGTATATCTAGAGGGTATAGATTTGGCGTTTGTAGTCGGGTAGGATAAGGGAGTTCTGACAAGCCATGTACTAGTTTCGTGCCCCTTCGGTGCACAAGCTCTGGTGAGTCGCGGTCACGAATGGGACCAGAATGTGCAATTTGACTGCCATATTCTAACAGTGGGCGTATGTGTGTTCCATAAATTTGTACAGGACTGACCGGTTTACCCGCGCCCTGGCTAAAATGCCGTTCTGTTGGTTTCTCTGGAACTCGCGGATTCTTGCTTTGCACAAATTGAGAATGCGGATGAAGTAATTGGCATCTTCCATCATACCCGTCAATTTGTACCGAGCAAAGGACCGCGAACGTTCTTTTAAGAGATAATGGATAGCACGCGGCAAGGGGTGTCTGTCTGATAAAGATTTACGGACGCGGGGCACCAGCAGATAGTCCGCTGCACGGATACACCGCTCCATTGTGCTGCTTAAGATGTTTACGTTACTTATCCGGTTGGTTTGCGGGGTATGGATTTGTAGGAAATGCCTCAGGTTGTTGAAGTTTGTCCTTTTAAAAGAACGAACCTCCCTAAGACACGGTGTAACGCATCTGGGCCAGCGGACTATGATATCGAAGGATAACACGAGATGACAACTCTTGCCCAAAGGGCAGTACTGTTGGATTGTGCCCGTGAGGTGACTATCACCTGTTCTGACGAGGTCTAGCAATGAGTGGACGATCATAGCGATCATAATCTTGCAGAAAATGCTCTCATTTCTTGCCCTAATAGCATGTCTCGACATACTGTAGATCGCCCAAAGACCCGAGCTAGCAGACGAGTGCCCAGTTCTAGTCTGTTTTCAAATCCCCTCAACAATTCCTCCATCCCCTTAGTTGATATGCTCAGTAATGCTGTTAAAGTAACCTCAAAATTGATAGCGCCTTCGCAAACCTCAACAGTAGGCTGGAGTTCCTAGAACTAGTCAGCTCGACATTAGCTCCACTGGTTTTCCTCCTGGACCCTTCGACCCAATCTGTGAGCACCCTCGCTCGACCAGGACTGTTGCTCACAAGTGTTTAAGCGTTTTTCTAACCCGAAAAACGCAGTTGTATTCATTGGACCAGAAAAAGTTTCCCTAGCTCACATCGAAGACGTAATCTTGAAAGCTTCAAATAGGAACCGATACCCCTGCAACTGTATCCAACTCCAGAAAGGATCCCAAAGGTACTCCTGTCCTCTTCTTTTCCAATTCCACAGTGACCTCTCGGCGAAGGAGTTTATTTTCAAACCAAACGATGTTGAGAAAAACACCACATTTATAGCCATAAAAGTTTATCCTATAGTACCCCACTTCAAAGAGCCACTTGAAATACGACCCAAAGAGACCTTCAGATGCACAGCCCCTCTGCAATAATGCAGTAATCGCAATAGTAGTGAATGTAGGAACACGAGAATCCGTACTGTACTGCTCAAACTGAATTGGCTCCAACCCGAACTGCGGACACCAATGAAATACACGAGGAATTGATAGCAGCAAATGCTTATGTTTATTGATAGAATTAGAGCATGTTTTATGGAAGGTAATTGTTCATATGATTGTTTGAAGGGCTGTCGTCCAATCACGTAACCCTTTGCGCTGACGCATCACATGTTCTAATTCGGATGTCACGTTCGCCTAGTGTACCATTGGTCGAGCTTCCTGAACGGTGATTGGACGACATGAAACTGTACCTAGTCGTGCACATTTTGCGGTCACGGAAGTCAGAATCATCATAACTCTCTTCACTCAAGAGAGCCTCATCAATCTGGCTCGCCTGACGGCTAGACCTGCGGACTGCAATCTTTGGCTCCGCCTGTTTTTGGCGGTGTCCTTGAGTTTCGATTGGCTGTTTCTGAACATATGACTGATGCGCCTCCATCAAATGCGCTGATTGGGTATGAAGCTGACTGTCGCCCTCGCTTGTGTCTTAATGCCGCTGGTCCGTGGATGGTTTGAAGTGGATTTCGTCCACGGGTCGCTTGTGCACACAAGCATCATTTAAGTCAGTAATTTCCAAGATGGCTTAAAATAGTTGTCGTGTGACTATACCAGACCCGGGTCGAAAATCGTTTGGTAGATTCGCGTGAAGGTTTCCGAGACACTGGTGAGACTGGATAGATGAAATGACACTGTTCGGTCTGAGAAAATAGTGATAAGCGAGAGAGGAAATCAGGCTGCGGGATTGTTTTTCCTGGACGATGTTGGATGTCATAATTACATGCGGCTAGAGAGATACACCACCTCTATAGCATAGCAGGATTAGCCTCCGCGATGGATTTGTAGGGGTTGAACAAGAACTGTAGCGCTTGGTGTATTTTACGCTGAATTTCTGAAAATCCTTCCGAACCCATAATGATTTATGGTGCAATAATTTTATCTGTGTGTTGCTCCTATATTGACATTTCTCGATCACAAAATCCATACATCATTATTTATCTGTTAATTCGATGCCCGGCACATTTGCATTTTGTGTGGTTTGAGAACGTGAGTGACCGTTTGCCTCTCTCTCTCTGGACATTATTTGCCTCGCTTGCTTGAGTGCTCTCGGTAGCATATTTGAGGTTTGCTCTATTGTACATTTTGTAATGATTTCGTTAATTCAGTACCGTAGAACATTGCAGATCAATTGTGATTTTACTTCGGGATTCGTATTGGTTCGGTTACGCGTCACTCAAGTGCGAATTGGTTGAAGTACACTGATAAATACCCCTGACGTTACACCTAAATGCACTCTCTCCCCCCTGAATGTTGCCCTTAATGAAGTGACCCAACTACCTGCGAAGATAGAACCATCCTCACGTCCTTATCCGGTCGGCATTTCACAACTCAACACATCGGATCGTAATCTTGGGCTCCGCTGCTCAAACAATAATAATTTTTCTGTACATGTTTCATTCCAAACACCTAAAGCAAGGCAGTTAATTGGTATGATTACAAAATCCCTCAAACTAAGGAGCAGCATACCAAGTGCCTACGTACCCTATGCAAGACCGCATATAGAATATTGCCCCATCATTTTCTCTGGTCTGTCGAAAGCAGACCGAATTAAAATTGAGAACGTCTAGCGTTCATTCACCAAATTCTGATTGATAACTCATTGACTCTGAACTACATAGAACGTTGCATTTTTCTACAATTCGTCACTTGATGGCTCCGGCACATTTGTCTCGGCTTATGCTTTTTATATAAGCTCCTTCACTGCCGTGTATTCCCTCCTAATAACTCTCCTAGGTTGTCCTTTACCTCACCTTACCCGTTACACCATAGGACCCTTACACTAACGATCCCTCACATGAGGTCAGCAAGAGAAGATCAATTTTTACAAAAAAACTAAAATCGTGTTGGTATCTTATTTACGTATATACCTATTTATATATCCTTTCCTCAAAAAAAAAAAAATTCAATCTCTGCCTATCACAGGCGTACCTGTTTATTGGTTCATTTGTTTTGCGTTAGTGTATGCGTACTCAGATTCTTTTTGTTTTCTCTACACTGTAGACCTGAGGAACGTTTTAAGTCGCACCACGAACAACACAAGGATTGCAAGACGTTTATTTATTCGTATTTGTCGATTGGCAATCTTTCGCCGCACCTTGCATTCTACAGGGCTTTTTGTTTTGTAACCAGTAGCCTCGATGGCTTAGGGCGAGGTTGACGTGGCTCCTTATCTCAGTGTTTTCGTTCCCCGTGCGACACTCTGTTATTGCGACGTCTTGGAATTTTTCCTCCCTAAGACACTGACTCGTGATCAAACACCCTCCCTCTGCTGCACGTGGGCACATCATTTACAGCTACATGCATTCATAATCGTATTTTATTTCATCAGTTATTGCTGTTGTCGAACATTTACACAAACTGGAAAATAATTATTCCAGGGAAAGCTCGGAGAAATCATCTCCCGTTCACATTTCATCCAAACATACATTCACGCATCAGCCTTCACATGAAACCATAATTTGGAAAAAACTGTTCAACAGACCTACGGAGGATCCACCTCCTTTATATCACTAGGTAACCAACGTGTATTTTCACTCTAGACCAACGTGTGGCAAAACGCAGGAGCCCTTGTTTGACAGAGCTTCTCCCACTTAAACTCTATAGGTCCGGTTTGTGAGGAAAGCTTCTATCCATCTAATTAGAGCTATCGGGAGACCAAAACCCCTTCATTACTAGGAGTCGGTGATTTACCGAGTCGAAAGCTTTCCTGAAGTCCAGGTAGCACGCTTCGACTTTCTGACCTCCATCCAACTTCCTTGTA
>UZAN01058823.1:0-11771 GCA_900618425.1 Echinostoma caproni
GCCGCTTTGTCCCTGGGGATGCGTGAGCATTCCCCTATCAACGCTATACATTGGACACATATCCATCGCAACGAACTGTGTATTGTGTATAGGTCATAGCACTTTTTGACAGCTTACAACAGCGTTTATGATACCAGAGATGGCATCGTTCACATTGGATGCCCTCGGCCACAAACTCTCCGCAGCCGCCACACTCATTCACTTCATTCCGAGCAGACATTGAAAGGTGAAAAAATTTAAAAATTTAACACCGATAAAGTGACTACTTTCGAAACTGGAAAACTGAAAAAATGGAACACAGTGTACGCCACAAAAACAATAACCAGTAAACAACTGTTTACGCAAAACCAAAAGCTGCCACGAACCCTGTAAAACTGAGTGACCTGCGATTGGTCACTGAATTATAAAAAGTGCCTCGGTTTTAACCCAGACAGTGTATATTCAGTAAAATATCGGTAGATATTCCACTTTTTTTAGTAAAAAAACAGGTTGTAACAGAGAGCACGTTAAAATTCAAACCGCGCGCGGGGTACGTACCGTAGTACTTCACCGTAATCCTAAGTAGGTAAACCGTACGATGGTAAATGAACAGATGGGGTGTTTACGCTTAACCGACCGGAATCAAACGGGAATGGAAACCGTTATGTTTTACAGGAATTACAATAAAGGGCACAGATAAACAAAGGCCAGATTAAAGGAGAGAAGAGAAAATGCCACTCACAAAAACCTATCTGAGTCATGAAAATGTAGTTTTCATCATGATCTACGGTGCCTTAGCCGCCGTAAAACTCCACTCCGGAAAGCCACTCAACTTTAACATAATAGACATCCGTAATACAACTGTAATTGATTGCAAACAATTGAAATTTACATCTAAAATAAGTACACATGGCAAACAAATACCTGTAAAGAATAACATCAATGTGATTGATAAGAGTCAACTCGTGTGGAACCATAATTCCCACCCGACTAGCACTCTCTCGCTGTACATACGTCCATCTACCAGATGCCTCATTACTCGTCAGCCCCATAAAACCTCGTTCTAACAGCCAAAGAGAAATATTTTCACGATTTCGATTATTGTTGTCGAATCAACCAAATCTAGTTAAGTATTAGGTGCAGCCAAGGGTGACCTCTTCGGTGTATCATTTTTACTCATCACCATAGGGTGATGCGACACCTGGTTCTTTTTTCGAGACATTTTGATGTAGCTGATCGCCTCACAGCTAGGTGTCATGAACCAAAGGCTTCATATGCATTTATCACACCCGATCAGTAAGAGCTCCCAAAATAATATCGCACCCAATATTGATGCCATGGTTATCATTGTGGACCAACAATTATATGGGCTTGATCTAAAAATATCGAGGATATGCCCCGGTTTAACCAAGTGGCAAGTGCACCATCATTTTTTTTTTTTAATGAGGCTAATTCTCCGTCATCATCCACAACATTCCTGCGAAATGTTTTTTGTCCAATACTCAAACATTCCACCAAACGGGCCATGAACAGACAACAAAGGAACTGACTGTCAAGACGACATCTGTTTCACCTATCAACAAACTGATACTAGTCCTAAAGGCGCTTGGTCATATTAACGAAGGCAGGCCGCACAAGTGACTCTTACCAATATATAAGTTATCAACAAGACATATCAAGTAATCCTAAAAGCAAAAATGCTTACAGAAAAGAACCATCAAAAAAATAATCACGGCACAATTAAAAATAAACCCTTCATTTAACCGTCATCACTCTCGAACCAACATAACTTGCGTAAATAACGTCGCAGAGTCCCATCAGATGTGCAAACCAATACTTCCCCTATTAAACCATCTTCACTAGGAAGAAACTTATCAATAACTCCTAACGGCCAGCAATTTATATGGACACCTTCAGTGGTCACAAGCACCAGGTCTCGCGCAAAAACGAGTAAATAACGTTTATAGCTTAGAAGCCATGCAACGCATCTTAACAATTTGAGCCAACGGGAGAATCTTCCTAAAGATGGCAGACAATCACAGTGACACAATATGCTGATAACAACCTTAGACTTCAACTCCAAGTCGTCAGCTGAAACCGATGGACATTCGCCATAGTTCGGTACTATGCCTCCTGGTTTGCGTAAAAGGACTGGGCCTTCAAACCATAACTATTTGTATTTGTCACCGTACCTCATTCCGCAGGACGCGAAATCTGCAGGATTATCCCTTTCGGTGATGTGCCTCCATTGATCAACTGTCGTTCAACCCTTGATCTTTGAAATTCTGTTGTACGCGGACGTTGAAAATCTACCTTTCTCATTCCTCAAATAATGCAAAACTATTTCAGAACCAGTTCAGTATATTGTATCAGCAAATGTCATCCCACATTTCTTCTTTACTATTTGTGCTAATTCAACCGCAAGCACAGCAGCAATCAGCTCCAAACGAGGTATGTTTACGGTTCGTAACGGAGACCTGGCAATTACCAGTACGCACAAAGACGTTTACGATTCTGCACAAAACGTAAATAGCATGCTGCTCCGTACCCGAGTTCAGATGCATCGCCAAAGGTATGCACTTCTACTTTGCCTCCGGTCTCTTATACGGCGAAAGCATACCATCTAGGCATTTGGACTTAAAACATTCCACTTGGAATCTCCATAAACTGTCGCCATTGTTGAATCACGGCTGGAACCAACAGTTGGTCCCACCCTATGGCTTGTGTACGCAACTTCTGGAATAAGATTTTCAGCGTGAAAACATAAGGTTCTTTCGACCCTAACAGATCAAATACGGAGGAAAGCCGAGACAATAGCACTTTCGGAGTAGGTGGAGGTTTTGGCACCTCAAACTGATAGGCAAATACATCCTGCTCTACTGTCCATGATAAACCTAAACATCGCTGTATCGGCAAACCATCGATTTCCATATAATTCACTTCTCAACTTATCAGGAATTCGATAAAAACTTCTCGACTGTTGCTTGACCACTTTGTTAGCTTGAAACAGCTTTGGTTCAGTAAACTGCATAAACCTTCAATCAGAGAACCAGCTTCATGACAGATTTCAGAAAATCATTCACGTGAAAACTCTTCAGAATACCTTGAAAAACATCCAAAAGATACTCATGCCCGAAAAGATAACCCACCTTCTTCAACGCAAAACTTTAAAAAAACGGTGATGACACAGCGTCAAACGAATGCACGGTGAGTCTTATTTCTTTTAGATCTCTCATTATTTCACTTTTAGGGTACCATAAGAAACAAAGTGCACCCTGATCTCTTTCTAGTATCCACATCTACAGAAACATATCCTCGATATCTGCCGACAAGGCTACAGATCCTTGTTTAAACCGTATCAAGACGCCAATTAAACTGAACACCAGGTTTGGACCAGGTAGTAAATAATCATTTGACAATTCACCGTTGAAACTCGGCGCACAGTGGAAAACGACCCGGACCTTATCAGGCCGTTTGGATTTAAAACCGCGTGATGAGAAAGATAACAGCGTAAATCATTTGGCTTCCAACTTTCTAACACAGGTTTTTCCGTAACCCTTTTGGTTATACCGAGATATCACAGCTGAATATCTTTTGTGGAAATGAGTGTCGCAACGAAATCGCTTTTGCAAAGTCTTTGAACGGTTAACGGCACTAACTCGATTGCACTTTCCCGTAAGAGGACTGTTCTTCCAAGTTAAACCGAGGCATAAATATCCGTCCTTAATCTTCAAGCAGTTTTCCAGTATATAAATAGTTCTTTCTTCCTCTGCAGAGGATTTTGTCTCGTATGAACTATTATCCATGAGATCACCACTGTAAAACCTTCGTAGATTTTCCTCTAGCTCATATAAACCAAAGCATGCAGTCTAAGTTTACATCCATGGTGATTATCCAAAGAGCCGCGTAACGCCCAACCCAAGGGAGTTTGATCTGCATACGGATCACCTTTAACTCCTCTTCTCTGTTCCAACACCCAGTGAGCCTCAAGAGTGTCCAAACCAATAAGTATGCTCAGAGGTTTACTGGGCAGCAGAGGCAATTCCACATAGTTTAGATGAGACCAATTGAGCAACGTTCCCTGAGTAGGTCGAATGGCTTCCACCTTAAGTATAGAAGGCACTGTATAAGCCCCGGCAACGTCCACACATTTATTTCCATCTGTAGATCTTAGGCGTAACGAGGGACTCGTGCATCAACGATGGGCTGCGCCAATCAGAGTATTCAAACTCATCTTAGCCGTCATTCCCTGAAGTCCTAACAATTGCAACAGATCTTCTCGAACTGGAGATGTGTCAGCTCCGTTGTCTAACAATGTATTGGCGATCACTGAACCCTTTGGTTCTTCTACCAAAACTGGTCTCACGCCTAGGCTTACGCCCCCGCAGCAGGTAGCCTCTGGCAGGAGGCATTCGTGACGGGCAATTTATCCGGGTTTGAGTGCAGAAGCCTATGATGTGGCTTATCACAGTTCTTCTCTGGACAACAGACCTGAAGAGAGCAAGCTAAGGCTCGATGTTTAGGATTCAAACAGACAAAGCAGTATGTCTTGGCAGATACCAATTCCCATCTTTCTTTCCCGCTAAAGTTCTGAAACCGGGTGCACTGTTCTAAGGAGTGCACACCAATGCAGCACAGGCAAAGTAACTCTTGCGTCACTATCGCAAACGTTTTTCCAGGAGAATATCCCTCCTTGGGTTTAGAGTCTGTCAGATATTTTCTCTCGCCTAACAAATAACTGTACCTGTTGCGATGTAAACGAGCCTTGGCACAAATGAACTCACATAAATCTCGAAATTCTGGATCTCTATCAGACTGATAAATTTCATAGGCTCTTTCAACCCATTCTACCGGCATGTATCTTGGCAGTTTACTCAGAATCTTATCTAGGGTGCTGGTTGAATTCAAGTCAGCCAAAAGTCTTATTCTCTTCATAGAATCAGCACAAATTTGTAACTCATTTACGTAAACAACCCAAGTATGTAACTGGATAGTCAGTCTACTGCACGATTGCCCATACCAGGTGAAAATACAATACAAGATCTTCAGCGACTAGTGGTGTCCCCTAAGGGTCAATATTAAGACCACTCCTCTTCCTTATATTTATCAACACCTTGCCGAGGAGATCGCAAACCCATGCCTCATCTACGCAGACGATGTCAAAATAGTTGGTGGCTTGTCCGGTCATCAACCAATACAAGACGACTTAGACGGGTTTTCAGCGTGAATGGTAAGTGGAATCTGCCGTCGAACGCAACCAAATGTTGTGTTTCAAGTAAAAATGCTCCGGAACGTCCTCTGCGGGTTACGCAAATACTCTGAAACAAGACCTTGGGACAACAATCTCAGCCAGCTATGCACCCAGCGAACAATGCGCCGAGGCTCACAAGGCTAGGAGAGCGCTGTTTGCACTCAAAGCTGCAGAGAAGCAGTAAAGATGCCGATGTATTCATCCCTCTGTATAGGGCACTTGTCAAACCCCACCTAGAATACCGCGTCCGAGCTTGGGCTTCCTACCGAGTAATGGGCGTAGATAGGGTGAAAAAAGTGCGACGGTTAGCCACCAGAATGGTTCGTAAATCTAAAGGGCCGATGTAAGTCTCCAACCTTTGTTGTTATAATGTTCCATGACCTGGCCTTGGCGTTACGTTCAAACAGGTTGCGTGAATCTTGCTCTGGTTAATCCGTGAATTTTTAAAGGTTTTGTTGTGTGAAGCCAGCTGTATTGTGGTTTCGCCTTAATATTATACTCCTAAAAGTGTGGTTATACCGTTTTTGCATTGTTTTCCCGTGTATACTGTTTTTTGAAAAGGTTTTGGTCCTGTTGGGCTCATGCAAACTGCTCTGGGATAAAAATAGAACGATATGCCTTATCCTGCAAAGAGCCAGGGCTACAGAAAATTTGTAAATTTTGCCTAAACATAGCGAAAAGAGCAGTGCAGAAGACCGTTGCCAAGATGGTACCTCCGGAGAAAGTCTCGGTTATCAGCCCCAACAAGAAGTGCAAGAAACCGAATTTATCAAAAACATACGCGGAAGCAGCTAAAGCCAATGCTGGCCGAACCATTCGGATGCAAGTTGACTAGCAAGGATAAGCCAGCAGTCGGTTCTGCTGTACAGCGTGTAGTCAGAACGCCAATTGCCAAAACCACTAGGGTTGAACCTTTTTGCGAAGGCACGAGCAAACCTAGTAGGGTAAGGAAAAACATCCTTAATGACCTAGAAGGTCAATTAAAGATGATCAGTAATCGACTTGTGTCACTGAAAGCAAGTGGAGGCGGCTCAAATGTTGTTCATAAAACACTTTTGTTCCTTAACAACGAAGAGCCGCTGGTTAAGGAGATGAAGGCCCGCCGGGACATGGATAGAAGAAGGGTGCTAGATATCCTAAGAATATCTGGCATGGAGAGGTGTAAACTTGGGAGGGTTCGTTCATAGAGCAGGTGTCTGGAGGACGCCAAATAATGGTGAAATTCGAGCGGCTAGGCCACTTCTAGTGAAATTTGCTGAGCAATTCAGTAGAAATCAACTACCTGCAAACAGGTAAAATATTCCACGTAACATGGGATAAATACAAGGTGACTCCGGATGTACCTAGGGATTCTAGATTGCAGGGTGTTGAAGCACCAAGAATGCACCATAACCTGCCGAGCCATTTCGGGGTGACAGGCGAAAACCAATCTTGAACGACCGGTATAAACAAAGTGTCACCAATAGTGGTGATCGAAGATGTTATGGAGGACGAGGAGTGGCAAAGCTGTCTCGTCACTGAGACAGCCGAACGCAGTCTAGTCATCCTTGGAGCTGGGGCTGTAGCAAACACCACTTTGAAGAGAATATTGACCCCCATAGAAATCCCTGTAGACTTAAAATCTTCCTTTCTATAGGGAAGTAAGCTGGGTGAAGAGAGCAATATGGCAAAACTTTGCTACCACTCGGGTACTGCACCCGAGGCCTAAGATAGAATAAACAGAGATCCTGGTAACTCATGCACAGCAAGCTTTCGGTTACTTGTAACCAACGCTTGCAGTATTAGAAATAAGTGGAGGGAAGTCCTGGCAATAGCATGTGACCTGAATGCAATTGTAATAGCTGCATCGGAAACATGGCTCAAGGACAATGATAGGGCACCAGATTTAGTGCTAGAAAGATTTGACATCCACAGGCAGGATCGGCCTCCAGCACCAGGAGGAGGAGTAGCCTTACTTATAAGGAAGGACATTGTGCACATGGTTTGCGAAGTTTCGATGAACCTGCACGGTGTCCAGCTATGTGCTGTAACGCTGCTTATACCGGATAGCGCAGTTACGATGGTGTGTGTCTACCGATATCGCAGGGCTGAAACCACAGATGAACGGGCATTGATTGATGTACTCAATCTATTAGTTCAAGGATCGGCAAAGTTGTACATAGTCGGTGACCTACCAGATATAGACTGGATGGCAGGTAAGTGCACCGAAGGTATTTACAATGGATAAACATGAAGGCACCCATTCAACAGGTTGCCTTCTTTACGAGGTTCAGAGCTCAGCAGGAGCCGTCTCTACTGGACCTCATCATTTCTGAAAGGGAACAGGATGTAATCAGTCACTAGATATCCACCGATGGGGATGAGTGATCATCTCCTCATCGCGGTTGATATTCGGACGAAGCCACCGATACGTAGAAAACGGATGCATAGGGATTTAGGCAAAATGAACAGAATTAGGCTTCGGGAATACACCGCACAAATGCAGTAGGTTCCCGAACGAAACATCAAAGACGTCGAGGAATGTTGGTCGTTGATCAAACATAACCTCCTCAACCTCCAGGATTTTTCGCTCCATTAAGATATCGGAGGCACAAGGGAAAGCCACCATGGTGGCGAGCCGCAGTAGCTAGAGCCATCAGTTACCGAAACCGAGGCTGGCTGGCCTACCAACTAGACGGCACTCACAGATCGTGGGTTCACCACACCGCCCAAAGAAATGCAGTGGTTAACCTAGTGAGGAAGGAAAAGGTTATTCAAAATGAAGCTGGCCCAGAGAGTAAAGCTGGAGCCAAAGAGGTACTGCGGACTTGCCTAATCAAAGGGCTCTACCAGAGAAGAGATGGGACCACTGGTATCTGAGGGAAATATGAGGATAAAAGAAAACCAGAATAAAGCTGATGCATTCTGCGCTTACTTTAGTAGTGTGCAAAGGTTAGGCACTGGTGTTTCAAGTGTTTCTCAGCCCTCGACGACAGACTTAGTGGAGCAACTACGAGTAACGGTCTATCAAGTATTGGAGGCTGTTCTTAGGTGTCCAGTAGGAATTAGCCCAGCGATCATTAAGCCGATTTGCTGATATAATTGCGGGGTCCAGTTGCAGCCTTTTTAGGGTATCGCTAGCTGAAAGGAGGTTACCATCTGGCTGGAAAACGGCCTCTGTGGTAGCCAACTGAGGTAAGATGACAGATGTTAAGAACTACCAACCTGTTAGGTTAACTAGAGTACTATGTAAGGTACTAGAAAAGATATTTAAAACGCGATGGGTGGAACGTTCCCCATCTCTGGCAGTGTAGGTGAGTGTAGGCGTGCGAAATATCTAGGCCGCCATTTTCCTTATTTTATCGGTGCACTTCATTGAATGCTCACGTCTAACAATTCACTCACCAACTTGGTGAGATGAGATCCTATTTCTCAGTCTTATTTTAGCAGTTCTGCGTGCCCACGTTGTAAGTAAACCATCGAAGGCATTCCGGACGCTCGATTGACTGTGGCCATATTCAGTCCTAAACTGCGGTACGTTCGCGCGTGGTTTGAATTTTCGAATTGCTCTCAGTATACACCATTTTTGGTCGAATACTAGTGAAATATCTATAGATATTTTACACTTTAAGCACTAACCCTTTTAGTGCTTACTATTCAAAGTGTTGAAGCCTTCAGCGGTTCACAAAAGTTGTATTTGAGTCGTTTTTAGTTTTTCACCGTGGTGTTCTCAAAGCGTTTTTAGCTAATTTAACACTGTATCTGTTTTTCCGGCCATGTTTTTGAAATTTTTTCACGTTTATCAATGACTTCCTCAGAGGGCGAAAGTCATTGTTATAGCACTAGTTGCAATCCGTACCTCGCGGACAGAATTCAGTGCAATAGGTACAAAAAGTGGTATCATCATAAGTGCTCACTTTTAGCAATCAGAGATACCTCAAACACCTTCAGAACAAGAATCTGAAGTAAGTAGGTGACCGGTGCGAGGCATTTGCACTCGAGTGCTCTCGCACTGTGCATGGTAGGGTTGCTGCCGAAGGATTAACTCCTAGGATGCAACTAAAGAACACAAATACGTCGAAAAATAAAAAAAGGTAAACAAGGCATCAGTGTTAAACCGATAGAGTCGATAGAAATTAGGTTGAAGACGAAACGGAGAAGGATAGCTAAAAAGAAAGATACAACGTCTGGAGAGACTTCAGCCCTAATTTCGCGATTGGAAGTCCATGAAGGATAACTATCCATGGTGCTATCAAGTGCCGTGAAGGTAGACATCGTCACCGGTGGTCGTGCGAGTCACACCTGACTCTGGCGCTCAAGCACCCAGCGTAACACCAGTCTCGGAACCGAAAATGCCACGAGTGGTTGGAGGAAAAAACTTGCGTGCCACTGGTAGTGCCCGCAACTGGGTTGACTATACAAATACAAAGACTAGATAGGTATCCTCTAGTTAGTTCTACGCCCAAAATTGCAAAGGTGCCAGGGCTGGGCCAACTGAGAGGCGCCACTATTAGCAATGAGACAAAGAAGGGTTATCAGTGTTCAAAAGAAACGAGGCCCGTTGAAACTAGGATAAATGATACTCAGAGATGGCTTCAGTTGAAAAAACAGCAATACCACGCGCGGTGCTCCGATAAATTACGCTCCGATTATCGCACCCGCCTCGGTGAAGAAAACCATTCTAAGCACTCAAAGCTTTAGGTCGGACAGTTGGGCAACTGTAATTGCAAATACGCCGACACTAAGGCTGAGACTATCAGTGCAAAATGCACTAGTAAATGGTCAGTCGCCTGCTCCCCCAGAAGATGGAGTAAAGTACGACTTCACCGTTGAAGACATCAGAATTAGGAACGATAGCATTAAATGGGATGTGAAAAGGGCTTCGAAATCACCCTCCCTTAAAGCAAAATACTTGACTTTCCATCGGGTCTTACGCCCGAGGGTACCCAAAACAAAAAACGACCCGAGCAAAATAAAGCTGAGGTCCCATGATGTGGCTTTCTAGTATACAAACGCCTGCAGCTTCCGGCGCAAATGAGGGCAGCTAAAGACCAGGACAGCAGAAGCAGGTGTCCTTGCTGTCACTGAGACTTGGCTCAAGAGTAAAGATATGGTTCTGGGTTTGCAGGAGTACGCGAATATAGACAGGAAAGAGTCGACGTGGGCAAGGGGGCGGGATCCTCTTAGTNCAAAGAAGGGTTATCAGTGTTCAAAAGAAACGAAGCCCGTTAAGACTAGGGTAAATGATACGCAGAGACGCCTGAGACGGGCGGGGTCCTCTTAGTTGTGCGGACTGCCTGTCACCAGTTGGAGTGGCCACTGCAGTTGGCTACTCCCAATATTCGGGTTACTGCTTGCCACTTAACGGTTGAATCGGGACCGTTAGGCATTGTCTGCATTTATAGGGCACCAAACTCGACGGTGACTGAGGAGAATGAAATGATGCGTACCATACAGGAGGTGCTTCGAAAATCCCGTAGGTTTCTCATCGTGGAGGATCTACACCGTACTGAAATAGCTTGGGAAGAAGAACGAGTTCCTAGAGGAACTGCGGGGTGGGCACTACTGGAGTGGATCCATACGCATGCACTTGTGCAGCATGTAAGGGAACCCACTCGGTTCCGTTTCAGCCAGAGGTCCTCAATCCTTGACATAGCTATTTCTCGAGCAAGGTCAGATGTCGTTATTCTCAGGATAGAGGTCCTCCTACACAGAAGCGACCACGCGGTCCTTCGGTTTAAAGTACTGGCACTGTATACTAAGCCTGGGATCAAAATGGTTCACTTGTATAGAGTGTTCAAGAAGAGTGTCTTCGAGAGGCAGCGTTAGGTTTAAGCTGGGAACCGTCAACAGCTGATCCTAACATCGAAGAGAGATGGACTGCAATTAAAGATAGTTTAGTAAGGCTCACCGAAGAGTTTGCACCTTTGAGGCCTCTGAGACTCAAACAACGGCAACCATGGCGGAAACCATGTTTAGACAGGGTGTACGTCAACCAATTCGCACTCGAGTGACGCGTAGCCGAACCGATACGAATCCCGAAGTAAAAACACAATTGATCCCCAATGTCCTTCGTTACTGAATTAACGAAATTACTACAATGTGTACAATAAAGCAAACCTCAAATATGCGACCAAAAGCACTCAAACAAGCGAGCCAAATAAGATGTCCAGAGAGAGGCAAACAGTCGCTCCCGTTCTCAAACCACGCAAAATTCCAATGTGCCGGGCATAGAGTTAACAGATAAATAATGATGTGTGGTGTTCACGATCGTGAAATGTCAACATAAGAGCAACACGCAGATAGAGATATTGCACCATAAATCATTATTGGTTCGGAAGGATTTTCAGAACATCCAGCATGAAGTACAATTACCAATCAATCGTCGCAACACAATAAACCATTCAATTGTACTGATAACTCCTCTCGGTGAGCAACGAATTGAGGATACCTTTTCTTTACCTTTGGTGACCAAACTTTCTTGAGAGTTTTGAGAGTATTGAGAGATATTGCACCATAAATCATTATGGGTTCGGAAAGATTTTCAAAATATTCAGCATGA
>UZAN01058841.1:0-11756 GCA_900618425.1 Echinostoma caproni
AAACGCATGTGAGCCAGTGTAACATTGCGTAATGAAAATTAAAATAAACGTGAGTAATGTAAAAATAACCAAAGTTCATCAAGTCGTAAGGGAAATATTTTCGTGTGATCCCATCCCATTTGTTAAATTAATCATACCGACCAGTTTTTTGTTGCAGGCGAGACTATTGCTTCATTAGCATAAAAAACAATAATGATTAATAAACAATCAGGACAATAAAAATAATCCACTGCAATACACTCAAGAATCACATACTATTTTAATCAGACCTTTTACAGAGTAAATTAACTCATATATATATATATATATATATACGTATATATAATATAATATAAAAATATATGATATACATATATAAATATATAATACAATACATAATATCTATATGTATAATATAATACATAATATATAATACGTGTATCAGTCAGGTTGAAGTACAACACATGATTTTTCACCGAGATATCCAGATGATCTGAAGCGGACACACCAACTTCATTAGACTTGGCCCTGAAGTGATTTTTCCGAGTTCTAGTTCATTTAAAAAACCCGAGTTCCGTTCCACATCCTTACGTAAAACAGTATTTACACCTGACCTAATGAGGCTGCTCCTTAAACCACAGAAAGATTTGACTTCTAACCTCAAACCATTCAGCTGCAGGAATTGTGTAAGGCTAGTGTTATGGTGGAGGTAGCCAAGTGATTAGGTCACCAAATGGTGACCCAGAAGTCCCGGGTTCGAACCGCTCCACCACCATCCGTCTTCTCCATATCTGTGTTCCCCTGGCAGCCTTTGTATGGACGCAGTCCCCTTCCTGAAAGGTGATCGTACATTTGTATAGTCAATAAATAAAAAAGGAAGCAAAAAGACATTGATTTATTTACTTTATAAAAATGAGATCCACTGTTCACAAACTGAAAACCTTTAGTCACAACAAAACCAGATAGTTAGTAAACTATTTCCGGAACATCTACAACTGATCTCTGTCACTTTCATCGATCGTGACGCATCTACGAAAAGGCCTTGGTTGCACATACAAATACTGTTTCTACTCGGTTGATAATTTCCGTTGATTGCACTGACTACTGAACATAGTATGTTTGACCGTTTTACTCATCCAAATTTCACGTACTAAATCTTCTAATCACAGTAGTCATGACCTGCACTGGGGTACCCAAATATCCAAATATTGCATTTGTGTGTTGGAGGGGATATCATCCCGCTGACTTGTTATGGAGATCATGCAAGCGCTTTATCTTATTACTCAAAACCAGCGACCTACGTGGGCAGGACAGAGCGACAATTACGTAACCGGATTGTTGAACATATATTCCAAATTGGGTTCAAAGTCGGATGACGCAATCTGGGTCAAGTCCGCGACATACAATCAACGGTCGAAACTACAGGACTCCGTCGTCAGCCATAGCTCGACATCTTCTGATGACGCAACACCAGATCGACCGAAGCATGGCGTTCCGAATTATCTACAAGTCACGAATCGCAAGATTGCTACGGTTTGCAGAAGCGATTGCTATCAGTCGATGGAAGCCCCCCTTGTGCCAACAAAAAGAACTTCATGTTAGTTTATCCTTACCCTGGTGATAGTCTTTTTACCCCTCCCCCTTTTATGTTTTGTTTTCTGCTTCATTGTATTTTACTCATCTTTGTTTTCATGCGAAATCCCTATATAAGTATTATATTTTCTGCAGTATGCACCATGTTGAGATGCAACCAAATCGTCCTGGACATAAATCGTGCAGTATTGCAATTTGGTCTTTTCTTTTCAAATTGATCTCGGGAGAGGCTTGCTTCAAAACCAGATAAATTTAAAGTTTTATTATGGGAATTACTTACAAGCTCCTGTTTCTCTTCTCCCCATATAATATTCAAACAGTTGAATCGTTTCTCGACGAAAAGATAAAATGTCACATAGAGTCCCGCGTAGGCGATAACAGATAATGAAGTCATCCACGAACTTGCGTTTTTTAGTTATGTAGGAACGCGAAATGTGCCAGGTTTTCATCAAGTCTCCGCTTGAAAGATTTAATAGTTGGTCCACAAACGATCTGAGATGGAAGGGTGTTCCAAGTACTGCACATTCTGACTATAAAAAAATTGACACTGAAATTCCAGTTGACAATTTAGAATCAGTAACTTGAAACAATGTCCAAGGCGTATGTTGAGCGACGTGAGCAGCGGCCGACATAGATAGTTTGGGTTCTATAGTATCTGATACGCTAAAATCAAATCTCTTAGAATTCGGCGGTACTGAGCAGAATATAGGCTCAATGATCGTAATCTCTCATCATAGGTGAGGCAGGTCAACACCTCGACCATCTTGGTAGCAATCTTTTTTCGATGCTCGAGCATCTTACGATCACATTGCAACCATAGACTCCAAGCTTGGATGGCGTACCCTGGTATGTTGGAATGTACAGTGATAGTAAAAGTAGGAACAGTGATTCAATTCGACCAAAGACCCACCCAAGTAAACCGACATTCTCTACAGTAGCGGAAAAAATCCTAGCGCGATTGATCGAGCAGCTTAAGTCCTCTTGAACAATTACACCTAAGTCCTTCCTAACTTGAGTTATATGGTGGTTGCTGATTTCTGCGGAAATACGAGAATTTACTCCTTTGGCGTAAATATAGGACTTTGCATGTAGAAACACTCAATTCCATGTTGTTCTTCGTAGACTAAGTGTTTCTTGAAGTATTAACGAGCCATCGGGCTCTGCTACCGTCTTCCAGATTTTGGGGTCGTCTGCAAACAGTATTTTTTTTTACCCTAACATATTGGTTAGATCATTAACGAATTCACGGAAAAGTCTGAGACCAAGTAAAGACCCTTGTGGAACACCGTCGGTAACGTTGAAAAGGACCGGAAAGGGAACCAGAAACACGAACTGACACGGTCCGTTGTTGCAGGAATGTTCTAATCAAATCAATCACGAAACCTCGAGTACCGTAGCGGTAACAAAACTTGGTGGTTTACCCGATCAAATGTTTTCGAAAAGTCCTTATAAATCACATCCATCGTATCCTCTTCGGCGACTGTTCTGGTTCATTCACCTCGAGCAAGAAGCAAGTTGCAAAAAGGATCGCTTTTGCCTGAAACCATGTTGAGCTGTCGAAAGAATGTTGTGTTCCATCAGATAATCTACCGCAAGTGACTCCATGATTTTCTATAACACTGGTAGTAGGGTAACAGGTTGGTAGTTAGCGGGGTCACTACGATAACCACCTTTGTATATGGGTGAAAAAACTCCTGGTTTTCACGATTGTAGGAGTGTTGTTTGATCGAACACTAGGTGGAATAGAATAGGTAGTGGTTCAGATATGTGATTCGTCAGAAAGATAGGTGATTTAGGGATTCCACTTTTTTGCAAGGCCATTAGTTTGGTTTTGACGTTTTCAGTAGTAAATGTTACGTTGGTCAGCAAGGGATATGGATATGATACAACCGGCGAGAGAGCGGTAAACCTTCAGCATGTGGTGCAGCACAAACTTTGGAATACTGAATTTTCAGCCCTCCGCCTGCTTCCGTTGGAGTGGCTGCAACTCTCCCAGGGCAGATTAGTGCTGATATACCAAACTTGAATTTTCGAATTGTCACGGATGTAGCTGGTTTCGACGCATCTGATGAGAAAGATATTTGTCTCTAGAACGAAACACGGCAAACCTAAGATTTTCTCGTGCAGATTCACTGACGCGAAATTTGTGGACCGTTGTTCTGGTATGGGTTTCACGTCTTGGAAACCCATTTATTCCCCACCCCTTTTGATAAATGTTGTCAAACAGTTTGTATGAAGGCGGGTCGTGCAGATCAAGGGTGCGAGTGTTGGCTGCCGGGGTACAAAATGGTGCGGGTCGCGGATCGGTTCCAGTAAGGACCACTATCCAGTGCTTTGTGTCGGTTTTCACAAAAGGTATATCATCACGTTAGACATTCTTGTGTTCAGTCCACTCTCTAAGTTTTGTCCAAGACTGCTCGTTTTTCGGAAATGGATTCTCTTAGCAGTTCATCTTTGAAAATAAAAACGCTACTACTTTCCTACGAACAGCATACACGCGCGTAGATAAGAGCTCAGTGCATCGCAGTCACCAGCACAGAACCATGCCACGCCCACGAACATAAATAAAATGGTGACTCACTGCAAAGAGTGACACTGCTGCTTGGAACGAGAATCATGTGAGAGATCGATAGCCTGTTCAGCAAACGGACATGAAAAACGGCAATCCGGTCAGGTGTGACGCGTCACAATTTAATCAACCTCATCCTCCTCACTCTACATACATCTGGCGCAAACCTCAGACTAATATGGTAGTATCGAAACGATTAGAAAGCACGGAGATCGAACTAAAAGTTTTTCTACCAAATCCGCACAGAATTCTACGCTGAAAAAAAATTAAATGAAAAATGATAACACGAAAGAAGGAGATACACTGGATTAGAATGGGTAAGAGAGTTGTCTTCCTGCCGATATAGTCACAGAAGATAAATTTGAAAGACGCAAAGAAAGTGAGTTTTGTTTGTGCTACGATAAGTTGAGACGCTTGGGGTAAAAATCTTTTGAAGGACATTTTGATCGTCCGTGCGGAGGTCTTTGTGGCTGTGTAATGTATACTTTAATTACTTAATATAATTTCAAACAGATCATTTTCCTGATAATGAATTCCTTCCATCCCCCCTCTCCCGGGAGATGGAACGTTAAACCGTGATTGTTTTAGTTATTTCCGGCTGAAGAAACCACACACTTTGGGTTACATCACTGTTCGCTGAACTGATTATGATAAGTAGATCTCTTTTTATAATTATCGTGATTCCTTTAGGGGATTCCACATGATAAAAAAATGAATCAAGCACAACTGTCTATTTGTCGAGACCAATACAATAGGATCAGGTAGTATGACGCCCAATGCAGAGGACTACGTGCATAGTTTAGCAACATTAACAGTGCGGCGGAGGAACTATTGATCTTCTTTGAGATCATTTATCGTACAAAGGAAACGTGAAATGAAAGCTGAAGAAGATTTTCCTCGGCCTCGGTTGTATGTGCATCAATCATGTTGAATGTTGATTAAATTAGGAGCATAGGTTAACTAATCCACACGCACAAAACCACGCGCTGGATGCTGTAATAACAATAATAAAAATAAATGTTTTTACCTCTCTTTTATTTATTGGGTATACAAATTTACAGCTGACTTTTAGGAAGAAAGGGGTCGCGGCCACACAAAGGCTGCCAGGGGAAATACAGAAATGTGCAATGGCGGGATTCGAATTCAGGACCTCTGGACCATTGTTTTCATGAACTTAACCATTTGACCACCGACATCCATGCTGGTTCTAACACGACCACTATGAAGCAGGGTTGGGTTGTATCATACAGATATAAAAAATAAACCGGTTAGCTTGGCTGAAAAGCGTTAGAATGCGAAGTTCATTTTCATTCTATCTCTTGCGACGCACTTAGGTTGACTGACTGAGATTGAATTGGAACATTCCTGAGACGGATGGATGCACACTGCTACCAACATGTTATGTGGTTTAAATAGTTGAATTTTGGTGCTTCCTAGATTTTCATCTCAAGACTGCTCTCTACACAACGATTGCTTGTTTCCTCCATACCAAAGAGATAACTTGAAAATTTCGACCGATAGTGTTTTCCGTCACAATAAAACCTATGTAAGTTGGTGCAGCACAGAGGTGAAGTTTTGTGAAACTGAATCGATAAATAGTGTATCTTGCTGTACACAGGCTATCACATGTTCGTTCGTAATATGAATGGGTAGGGTGCAAAATGTTGCACGGTATGAACGACAGTCACTGACAAACCAAGAGGATGATAGTGGGTAGGAACTTTTGAGTGGTTACGGTCTATCTGATTGAACAACCTTATTGACACAAGTAACATGGTAGGGGAAAATGACGCTGATCGTATAGACACCGGCCTGTTCTCCATTGCGAGTGCAAACGTTTGCAAGTGATAAGAATGACGTAGTTTTGTAGCTCGGGGAAAAGCCGAACCGGGAAAAATGTATATAATCCCAATGGTGTTGGAACTTACTTTTAGCATATCTAAAGCTAACTGTCCTGCGGCCGGATACATACACTCCAAAGAAAGCAGTTGCAAAGCCTGCACGTAAGGAGAGAAGAAAGAGGAGTAAAAAAAGGGTTCATTGAACAGATTGAATGCGGTGTAACTACTGAAAATAAGTTCATAAAAACATAAAAGCAACGGACAAATGATTCCAGGATAGACGATTACCGTTTGATTGGTATTCCTCAACGTTTACACTCTCCACTTGTGGGACAAAGTCCCATCAAGTTTTAGCCATTTGCATNATTTGCATTTTTTAAATAAAGTGAAAACGGTAGTCAAGCAACAATAATCTGCGCAAACAAACGGGAGAGAACATAGTGCAAGACAAATGCAGGTAGAAACGGATATTCAGCCCTAACAAAAGCGAGATACTTCAATTGTTCCGTGGGTGCATCTCAGACTTTGACCGGTACACCGTATCGTGCGTAATTCATTAACGATGAATCTTGGGTTACATGGGATGATTCAAAAAATACAATACACCCCATACATATCAGACAGTATTCGCAAACTGAGAAGTAATTGTTATTAAGAGTAGGAACTTTGTTATCAGCCCCGATATATATTAGGAAAATTTCGAGTGACTATCGATCACAAGAGCACCCAACGTTAAGAGAAACATATCATTTAGCACATAGATTGGCAAACTACTACAACCAGTGGGACGAAAAAATTTCCAATACGGTGCTTCGGACATGCTGCTCAGCAGTGAGATGAATGAAACTTTGGTCGACTGCGCTAGAATGTCATAAACAGCTATTTGGTGTAGCCAGCACCACACCCTTCACCCTTCATACGTTGAAGCATAAAATGTCTTTAAGGGGAACGCACAGACACAGACACGCCAAACCGACCGCAGACAAATACGGTTACTAGCACACCAATGCACTCACACTGCTTTTAGGTGAGTGCACGAAATGCAAGAACAGTTCGCGAAGTACAGTGGAGCAAAATATGAAGCTGTCTAAGCGGGGTGATGCCTTGAAGATGAACCCAGACAAACGACAATGCGACCGGAAACAGGGGACGGAGGGTGTTATTCTAAACTTTCCATTTTAATCACGGAGATCATAAAGCTATCGACCCAAATGTTGTTGAGATCAAGGTAACAGGAACTAATTAAACTACAAATGATCGATCATCTACAGGTTTACCAAGCAAACGACCTGATTGGGGCAACAGTAATGATATTCACAATTCGCTTCAGCGCCGCTTGAAAACCCTGTCTGAACGGATGCTGGTACACTGTGAACTCAAATTGCCAATAGTAATCCGATTCTTTTTCTGACCATTCAATCGTAAACCAAAATGTGTGTACCAATGAACAAGCACTCTCTCCCCATGGTTGTTAGATGGATCCAATTTCGGGTGGGATTAATGAAGGTGAAATAGCAATCGAACTGTTACGATGCTTTGGATCGCTAGTTCGATCGTGGATAAAAAGACCTAGGAGAGTACAGTGTCATATTGTGAATTCCCTTAAAACTCTGATTATAAAGTTATCACGTAACACAAGCCGATCGATCGGTCCGGTTTTATTAAACGGGTGTGGCTGATTGCCAAGTGAATCGATGCTACTGAATATGAATGCTCCGCGTGAAAGCGTTGCTACTATCCGCCATCTGGGAGTGATACCTAAAATTTGAGAAAGTGCACAATAGACAGTGACGAACACCAGACTTACAATTGGTTTCGAGTCCGAGATAAATCGACTCTGGATGCAATAGGTCAACTGAGTGTACTCTTCCAAACGTGCAATTGTGCTCACAAGAAGTTCTTGTAGGGAGTTCTGCACGGAACAATAAAAACAACCAAGGAAAGAACATGTGAGTGTGTATGTGTGAGAAGGGGGAGGCGATCTGATCAAAAAACAATTCTTAATACAAAACTATCCGACTAAAAGATCACAGTGAACAAACTGTGCGTCAAGGTGGATGACGATTCAAAACAAAGAAAGGAACCAAGAGATTGTTTTAACCTACTCGGAAGGCGTTTGGCAGTTCATGGAAGTTGGTTTGCTCCAATATTAAATACTGGGTTCTCTTTAGTCAACTGACTTTAAACAAGAATGATCTCGAGATGCAAGCATTCCATTTACGTTTTTCACTGCGTAAAAAGGCCAATAGAAGAACTGTGTAGACGAGCATCAGATATTCCACAACAAGAGGGGTGGACGGGAGATAACATTCAACCCTGGCAAGCGAACGTTTTGGGTCAGATTCTTTTGTTCGCTGAGTGGTGGCATGCGATGAATGAAACTAAACTGAAGGTCTACAGCTACAGAACTATATCTTTTTAATTTAAGATGTCATGTCGCTATGTGGATAGTACACAGTACACAGGGTGAAAACGTGACCTCAGTCATGTCGTGATGACGCAACATGGCGTGACAAGTTGCACGTGAAAAAGGTCGTCGGAAATTTCCAGAATTGACCTTGGCCCCCGTTTGCCTTGCGCTGAACCCAATTGAAGGCTCATGGAGTGTGATCAAACAGAGAGTGAGACAAAGGACAAAAGCAGTACAGTGTACTACTTACAGTTGACTCTGACTTGATGTCCAAACAAGTGCGGGAAGACCAACGTTCGTAATGTTAGCTACTAGGGTGAACCAGCTGATTTCCTATTGCTAGTCGCGACAGCTCTGGCCAGGTCCTTTAGAGGTGCATAGCATTAACCATCCGCACCAAAAGCTTTAGTCCTCTGTCTAATGCAGTGCCGACGTACCGAGCGTGGATAAAAAGTGAGTAAAATTGCCAGTATAATACGACCGCTTATATAGGACTGCTGCAACTGAAATTGGAACCACAATTTGGTTATAACATGACCGTAAATGGCCACACTCTGCTCTGGTAGTGAGAAAGTTCTTCTATAAGGAATTCAACTGCAGACGGGTGGTCCGAGGAGGACCAAAGGAATGACCTCTAAGATCACTTGATCTGTCTCCCTTGAATTTCTTTCTACGGGCATATTGAAAACGGACCGTTTATTCCCGAACACCGAGAACGATAGAGGAGCTGAAATAAAGTATCAACGCGCAGTATGAAAGCATTTCAACCGCTACTATTCTGAAGGTGGTAGAGAACTATCTTCGCCGTATTTTGCTATGCACGCAGCAGGATGAAAAATATATTAAACAACTTATAAAATAAATGTGCATCTTTCAAAAACGTTTTATTCACTCCCACGGGATTCAATCTCCGACGTAGTTAGCAAGATCGTTCAACGTAAAAAAAGCCATTTGAGAAAATGCCGACAGTTTTGCGTTGTCCTATATTGGTGAATATTGTAGTCCATTTTTAAGATAAATTCAAGGTTTCATCATGCTTATCCGTTTACCGGACCCACTTAGAAAAGTAGTTCGTGAATCTTGGACGAGTCAAACGCTGGCCCAGTGTCATCATCGCTTCAGCAATTTCGATTCCGAAATTACCACATGGCGTACCGTTCCGCAACTGATTCTCTTGTGATGATTGTCTACCAACACTTAAGCAGCATCGGATTCAGAACTTATACTTCTCCTATGCCGACCCGAAAATCACACGACCGATCGGGTTCATTTATCGATCGGTCGGATAGTTCAGCCACAACGAGGGACCTGGTGCTTGCTCCTTTTCCGTAGTATGATATCAGTGGCCAAGTTGGGTTACAACGACATGTCTGAGGTCATGTTTTCACCCTGTACTGTGCAAGGTACTATCCACATAGCAGCATGACATCTTAAATTGATATTCGGACATCTTCAATTGAAAAAGGTATAGATTACTCAGTAATCTGGTGAATGATGAGGTCAGCTCAACAATGCGACCCGTTGTAAGAATGCTCCACAGTCGACCGAACTGTGCTTTTGGTGGTTATCGTGTTTTCATTGCGAATCACAGCATCGAACTAGTTCCAAAGCCTCACATGTCAATTACCAGTTCTTCTGCGACGAGTCACACTCGGTCAGAACGGATCGATTGTTGGATAAACGAGAATCAGAGAACAGGCCTAAACGACTTACATGATGGAATGTTCTCCCCCAATAAGTGGTTGAACATTCAATGCACATTTACGAACTATGGATTGGTGCTCGATACTCAGCGATCGAGCAACCGAAATGAAATGCTTGCATCTTGCGACTTGTGCATTCTTACTCAAATTTACCAAAACACACACACACATATATATATATATATATATATCCAAGCGGAAGTGAACGTGTCGCACAGCCTGGCTCAGGTATTTTAGCTATGGAATCAGCTCTAAGGAATAAGCGTGAGGAAACGATCCTCGTCCGGATCAGGTAGACAGTATTTGATAATTGAAAGGAAGAAGGAAGCAGTTACCCAAGGCCCTCTATCGTTCCGCGATACCTTTCATGACGCAGTTTCGTAAAAGGAACAGGAGAAGGAATGAACGCCATCGTTACGAGGACCTAAGGCTCGGGGGTGGATACCGGTGACCTAACCCTGAGACTGGGAATGGAGAACCAGATAGGGCTGAAACAGGGTGGGCGTGCACCGNATAACAAAATGTTATCAATATAGTAACAACAGGTTTTTCCGAAAACTAAGAATAACCTAACTTTCTTAGACACACATATAACCAAACGATCCTGCGGTACTTCACACCGTAATTATATAGGGAGTAGGGATCTTTTTGGTTTCTTTGAATTATCATTCAAATAGCTTACACAAGGGGACTTGTAAGAACTCCCTTACATAGGGCGCGTGTGGGTTGTACGCCAGGAAAACATAAAGTTAAAAGAAGACATCGCTAGCAAACGATTAACAAGATAATTTCAGTGAACAGCCCAGCAAAGGAAAAATCCAAGCTGAACTAGATCTGATGATCTAAAAACAATCAAACGAAATGAACTATAGGAGAAAGTGGCTCCCAATTGAAGATTCGTCGTAAAGCGCACACACCTGGTTGCTAAGTTGTGTATGATGCAAAGCACAGGTAGCTTTAAATCCGTGGATTGCCTCGAATGCCTGACGCATCACCATCAGTTAACTGACGAACGTAATTACAACTATATATATATATATATAACACTTATCTGAAGACAGACTCTGTGCCAGGCAAATCATGGTACAATAATGCTAATCACACGAGATCCATGGATGGAACGGATCTCACTTGTGCATACAAAATAGTCTCGTCTCCACCCCAATTGCCAAGTGACCAAATTCACACGTTTTGACCTAGAGGCCAAACCAATTTCACCCGCCCCAAGCACCTGTTGAACGATCACCAACACACACACGCACACACACACACACATATATATCTATATATTTACACACATGCACATACACACACGCATGTCCGAATCACATTCGAGAGTCTATACGATGTCATCACCTCATCGTATTATAATTGTTTGTAACGTGAGAGTAACCGATTAAACGACTTGAAAAAGGCCTTCCAAGAGGGTCGAAACGTTGTCACCAACGCCTTGTGTTTTGGTTTTCACTCGTCGTGGCTAAGACAAGCTAACTTTTCCTCAATGGTACAATAATCTTTATAAAAAAGAAAAGCGTTCCACGATTGGCTTGTGGGCTGGATACCGCCAGGTTGCCCAGGCCAAGGTAGGTGAATTTTCTTGGGGAATCCACAATCGGAGCCTTCGGCTAGCCAAAGCCTGACCCGCAAGGCAGCGGGGCGGT
>UZAN01058850.1:0-11750 GCA_900618425.1 Echinostoma caproni
CAACCCATTGATAACTGTTGCTTCTGTTATCGATATGTGGATGATATTCTGTATTTGTCTGGTGAAAGCCTACATTTTCTCAAATTACTGAATGTCAATAATCGGGGACATCCAGAAATAGAAGAAGGCTGTTTTGACAAAAATGCTACAAAATATCCTAATATTTCCTCTCACAATTTTAAAGTGTCGATCTATAATAAAGAACACTTTCCCCTCAGCCTTAGACCAAAAGCTGACTCTTGGTTGGCAGATCCTTTTTTTAATCAGACAGGATTTTTAACACAAAAATTTGGAATCTGGCAAATAAATATCTTTCTATCGTTTCCTCTTTGTTTTCTCGTCTCTTCTCCGTTGATGGACAAAAATGTAAATTTCAATTTTGGTTGTCCGATGGAAACAATTTCTTTCACACCAGAAGCATATGCTCTACCTTGCTCAGAGATTTACGAAGATAAAACTAACAGACGTTTATCGCGCACCAACTTAGTGCTTTCAAACTGCTTTACCTGCAAATCATGGCGGGTTGAAGGCTGGGACGATCTGTAATCGGGCTTGCTCGCTTGGGGCGGTAGTTTTCCACAGTGAGGAGGTATTTAGACCATCCCTTTAGGGTTACGGTTATCAAGTGGAGAAGGTCATCAAAAGTTCTGACCCGGAAGGCCCCGGTTTGCACCACTGCACTACTGTCCTTCTTCCCCATTTTTACCAGACACCATTCGTATGACTGCAGCCCCTTCCTAATTATTTGTTTGTACATTTGTAGATTTAATAAATGAAAAGGAAATAAAAGATCGTTTATGTTCATTTGTTATAAAATACTGCATTCTTTGTTCCAACGAAAGGTCTGCGAGTTGGAAACGGTTGGCGAGTGTGATAAGGGATCATATTACAGTGTAAACAGAGGAAAGGTCAGCAAACAAACTTATTGACATGGACAAGTTTATTGCTGCATTCATTTATCCTTTAAACTGTGTCCTCTCTTCATATTCCACAGATTTTGAATAGACCCTCTCACCTTTGACTGCAGATGTTTTATCTTCAACGATGCTCACACATGGCGCTGATTCACTTACATAACTTTTAGCCTCCCCTT
Organism: Echinostoma caproni; assembly: GCA_900618425.1. NCBI lineage: Eukaryota > Metazoa > Platyhelminthes > Trematoda > Plagiorchiida > Echinostomatidae > Echinostoma > Echinostoma caproni. Next base: position 1,094 of record UZAN01058850.1, read on the forward strand.
TTGGTGAATCTTTATAAACACGTCCAATCCTTGATTTCTGGAGACCTTTCACCATTGATCCTGTCCATAAACGGTCTTCGTCAACTACTATTTTATCCAGCAGCTTTCGTCCGATTATCATCACTTCCTTTGAACTTCAGCCAGCACGAGCACACTGTTCTCACCAGTTCGCCGTCTGGTATAAATGCTCCCAATGACTGCTACCTATGTTCGTGCAACCCTAGCCCATGGATAAGTCGAGTTCGGCTAAATGCATGCTGGTCAAAACGGTGCTCACACAGAGTATAGGCCATATGTTCACTATGAAATGCATTATTTCTGATGCCGACCACAGTTTTACTTAGTGACCTGCCAGTAACAGACAGAGTTGTGTTTGTTCTTCTTAGTGTTTTGTTGCAACCGCGTCCGAAAGACTATAGATCACCATCGAAATGATCAGCGTAGACGGTAGATCGTTTCTACGTGTTCGGAGTACGAGTAGTTCAACGAAAGCGAACGACATGCGTATTTTATACTTTGCATCTCCTTCCCGGCACGTGGTCAGAGTTTTGCCAGGAGTGAGTCTGAGAGCTTCTGAAGCACTTAACGAACTCGTGACGGAGATTTGGATAATTTAAGCTTCACGAGTATAAATTTCAAAAACATTCCATGAATAGATTTAGCAGTTAGGGCTGAAAACCAGGGAAATATGGAAATCTAAGTAGCTAGTGACAATTTTTAGAACTGAACAGCGAATTATCAATGATTCATACTTGGTCTTTTCATTTATTATCAGGTCAGAATGCTTGAAACGGTATGTATCAAAATTTGATTGTGTACTCTAAGTGTTCACCTTAGAGATTCCAATTCTTTCCCCTTCCTCGAAATAAGTCTAATCCCTGTCCATCCTACATATTACCACTAACCTTGTATCCTTTGCGAGTTTGGCAGCGATCAATGACGTTCGCATCACCGTATTTCGCTGTACGATGATGATAATGATGATGTATCGAAAGGGCGAAGGAGTAAACTGCGAAAAAATATAACAATCTTTCGTACAAAATCGGATGCCATGAGAGGTGATCTCCCGACGAAATTTCCACCCTATCTTCAAATAAGAACCAAAGGTATAATACGAGTTCCCGTAGAACTGTGGTAAATCCTTNNATCTATTCCAACCTATAAGTAGGGAAGATTTTAAAGTTGGTGTGGCACAACATGTTCAAAAGCTCTACACGAGTGTTTTTTCGCTATATGTTTTTGAATGGGGATTTCCCATAGTCATTATTTCTTTAATTCTATCCGGTTTTCTTTATTTCTACTCATTATGCACAGTAGCCGGAGTGCGGCAATTGGAATCACATCTTTGAAGTCGGCGATCGGATTGCGCAACACCAGGACTCGAGAGCATGACGAATACACTGATATATCTACTTGTTAAAATCAAAGTGACTATCCAGTGTGTAGCATGAAATGTCATTGCGTTATATGGTCACATTTCACTATTTTTGTTTTTCCATTGGATGTCAATAAATTGAGGTCTTTCACGTTATCTGACACTTTTGGAACAACAACCTTAATTTCTTAAATTGTTGTCTATGTTGAAGCCAAGTTTAGTCTAACTACCGAAAAGAAGTCATCTTTCTTGAAATGTCCTCGTTGGGAAAAGAGATTTTACTCGGTATATGTGTATGTTTGCATGTATACAGTTAAAATCAAATGCAGTCAAATTTGGTTGGAGAAAATGAATTTAACGATACGGGCTTTCAACATTCCCTTTTGGGTTTAGACGTTAGCTTCTTCAATCAGTTGTCAAGATGTCAGCTAAACGGACCGCAAAATGACGTGAATACAGACCGGGAAATTAATCGATCAAGGAAAATAGTTCTCACAGAATTATTGCATAACTGGCAGCAGGTGCAACAGTAACATACACATGCAATAACTACCGATATTCATATGAAGTGGAACCTTTTCACATTGGATGAGTAAAACAGTCCAATTTCAGAATCAACGTAAAATTCAACGCCAAAATGTTCAAAATTACCTGTTTATTTGTTTCATCATGTTAGTCCGGAATCATCCAAAGGTGAACACAAAATCAATTTGTATTCACCCTACGGCAAAGTGGATTGTTATTCCGACTCTCTACAGTGTCGCTTTTAATCCCAACTGACCAGAACTAATTAGTGCCAAGTCAGCAGTGCTAAAAGTGACTATTCATCGGTATCGACGGATACTACAGACTTAACCCGGCAATAATTGAAAACTTAGTGCGTAAAACCTTGTGTACCGGGTTATGTCTTACCAAGACTGTAGGACTTAAAACAGACATCTAGGAAGAAGAATGGCTAGTCTACGGGACGTAATTACAACCCCATGAGAGCAAAAGTCCATAAAAGGACACTTAGGAAGGTGACCATTTATTTGTATTTGATTTTAAGATGTTTGAGATTCTGCTTAAACATTTATCTGCTCTATTCAATGTCAAAGTCTATTACGGATTTACTTCCATTTGTTCCTGAACTACCCTAACCACCCATGTTTTCTTCTCTCATCCCAAGTGTCAGTAAAGAAAACCTTTCTTGAAGGAAGCCGATGCTTCTAGCCCTAGTGATAGGGAACTAGGTTCTCACGATTAAGCTTCTGTTCAATTATTACATCAACCAACAGCAATTAACATGTTACAAAAGTCAAGCATTTCCTCTACTGCCCTGCACCTAAGGAGTATCTTAAACCCATTTCTATTTTTTCCGCTTCCATGGTTGCGTGCGATCATTTACTTCTCGATATATGCACAGGTGCTGCAATCGTTGGATAACTCCAATCAAGTCCCTCACCTCTGGCCGCTCTAATAGTTTACACGACAGAAATTTTAAATTGGTCTCTTCATTTCACAGGGCAGTTTCTCGGCATGCGTTTAGCCGCTCCCTATTCTATAAACTACCGATCAGCAGCTCATCCCTCCGTCTGCCACGTTGCTTCTGCTCGGAATCTCCAGCCTTGCTGGAGAGTTTATACATGGTGCTCTAGTTCAGCACTACTGAGTTTGGAACATTTTCTTCCGTTATTGTTTATTTATGATAAACTATCCTGTACTACATTTTCCTTGTTCGATAAATGGTTATTCAGCTTTCGAGGCACGTTCACTGATTACTTGAGCCACCCAACCCAACCCTTGTGCTTTTCTTCCCAGGTAAATTAGAGTGATATGATTCATACTTGTCAACAACAGTGATAATAAATTTCAGCATTTCGATAAAAAACTTCCAAAATTAGTTTTCGTTTTATTTTGAAAGTTAGACAAATTACCCTCAATACCTGAATTTACTGGAATGGAAATAACTTCACAAAATAAACCACGTCCTCACTGGCATCCTATCCAAGTGCAAGTTTCTTAAAGGTGGAAAATCCTCATCTTGATGAGACACCGAACACACAATGTATCCACTCTATACTTTTTGTGCCAAAAAAGTTGTCTTCAATGCTCGTATGATTAACGCAATCCACTGCAAATTGTACTTTGTCTCGCGAATGAAAATCGTGATTGAAATATGCAAATCAAAGCCTGTGTGCCAGATCCGGACGGTCAACCCTGTCGTATTCCCACAGAGATGATTAATACGTTACAGTTAATTCAGATAAAATTAGTATTGACAAGAAATGTTAAGCCCATTCCAATCGAGGAATCGCTTTATTCACTCCCACGAGAAATATGGTGCAGTAATTTTCAAAAACTAAATCGGAAGAGAACATTGTAAAAACAATGACATGCCATGGTATTTGACATTGGATTATATTAGGAGCTTGAGCGGGTTTTCTGCAACCAGTTCATGGTTTGCAAAACATCTGGTGATATACGGGATAATAGATTGTCTGTAAGCTTCAGTGCGTGGCTTTCTAAGTTTATAAATCGAACGGGTGGATGAATAATAAAGACGGCCTAAGAACAGGAAGCAGGCATGATGACGTACGGCTTTTGTAGCGTGGGAACTGCTGACGGTTGAAGAAATAGTTGATCAAGAGTTCAATCGTAGGAGATTGAAAGCCGCCAGAAGAAAAGGAACCTAACAATATTTGTCAATCAGTCTTGCTTGGTGGTAGGTAAAACACAGTGGGTAGGATAAGAAAGGACATCCAGGGCAGCTCGTGAATGGATATATGCAAACTAGTGTGGGTTATCAATATGGAAATGTGCATATAGGGTTTCAGTCAGGAGCCATTCAAACACCTTCAAACAACAGAGGTTCAGACAATAAGGCGATATTTTAAGGAGCCTTCATCAGTAGTGAGGTGGTTGCAGCTATTCTCCAGCAGTCGGAAATACGTTGATGCAAAATACAATTGTTGGAAGGCTCATATAGTACAGCAAAAGGGATATCAACACATTTAGAATAATATTTGAAACTGCATCAGGAGTACCGCAGTGACAAAAATTAAATGGGGTCAATTCTCGATAAATTTCCGCAGCAGCAACCCCAGCAACAGTATCGGTCATCTCTTGCAACTTCCATTAGGTAGGGCCGTGAGTGCGGTTCCGGTGTGAATTAAGGTCTGATTTCTATTCTCTGTAGCCACCACAGCAGCTGTGTGGTGTAAGGATTTGATGCCAGAAATTTCACCGGTTTTACGACTTCTTTTGTTCTAAAGAAAAGCACGATCATATTCGGAGTTGAGCTAGTGAAGTTCATCCCCAATCTATTTATAAAGAGTGCTCCCCTCCTCTTTAAAGTGGCTAAAAATAATGGAAACTAATGTGGCTGCATATTCAATCTTTATAGTTGAAGGAGGGTTATAAAAAACATTAGGAAAACCAGATGAGTAAGGGGAGCAATTTATACATTCACAGGAATAAGCGACCAATAGAAACCTATACATTTGAGTATATATTGTAGCACGGGTGCATTTTTTTGGAGAATGGACTAAGAAAACACACCTTGATAAGGTGCCGCTACTGATAAATGCGATGACACTACTATCCTGTCTTGAATAAGGCACTGGACGGTTAATACGACAACTAAAGAAACCATCCAGGTGTACCAGTTCGTCGTCAAATCCGTAGTGAAGTCAACTTTCTTGAAAGATGATCAGACCGAGCTGGGCATACTCCCACAGTCCCGCTAGGTTGGTGAGATGGAGCATATTTCCGATGACCTATCGGATGTTACAACTGAGAAAGATGGAGAGTCAAAAACGGTAGATGGTTACTTTCCGAGGAGCAGGTGTACAACCGACGCGATGCTTTCTCGGATTTTTTGAAAGTTTTCTAACCGTCTTTTTTGCTTCATTTCTTACTGTTCTCCGAAAACAGTTAGTAGATTCACATTTGTTCCTATTTATTTAATGTATCAAATCACGGATGTATTGGAAGAAATCGGGCATTAAGGTGGTCGCGTAACAGTCAACTTGACAAACAAAGAAAACGTTTATGCGCATGACGCAGAAAATCACCGGTTCAAATGTGATGATGCAGTAAATAATCCAAAGATCGTGAGATGGACAGCCAGACCGCAGTGTGAAGTTCCCGCCTAGTATTGTAAAGTAATTTAAGACGTATATCAAGTTGTCGATTTTATTCCATATTTGAATTGTGAAACAATTAGGAGGCTCAACCGGAATTGGACCCATAAATGGGCGTCTCTCCATTTATTTTGTACAGCGGATGGTCAACTAGCTGAATTACGAAATTTCACCGATAACACAAATATTTTCAAATTTCGATCACCCGCCCAACTGACGGATGCCTGTAAAATTTTTCACTTAGAACATAACTCGTTAATATTAGGATTCGCCGAACTCTACTGGATAAGCCTCAAATGTGAGTTTTGTGTTGAAAATATGTTTTTTCATCCTTTTCGACTCTTATTCAGTCACAAGCTGAGATTTGATAACACTATTCTTCGCTCAAGCTCATGAAAACTAAACTGTTCAACCGTTTATCTCTCTCATTTGTGGCGTTCCAGTACAAATGCATTTGATACAAACATTCTTATATATTACGTATTTGTGGTCATGCTGTGCCTCAGCGCTAGATGTTGCATGAGTTCATCCAAATTTCACGGCATGCAACTCAAGCACGTGGTATCCTCATGCAGAATGTGGGACTGCGTGAGACAAAATGATTTTTCTAAACACGTTTATCTCTCTCTAGTCATGGTTTTATTTCAGTGGGGATAGTTTTTAACCAAATTTTTCAATTTGACCGAAAAGACACTCAGAGACAAAAACGCATCATGTTACTGACACATGTGGTCATTGAAATAAACGCCTTGTGAACCCTGTCACATTGAAGTGGAGCAGATCCGCGTCACAACGGTTTACTCTATTAAGACGGGCTATTGCGCACACGAAGTTACTTAAGGGATGTTCATTCATTCAAAGAGGCGGAAAGACTTGAACTTTTGTGAACGCAGTTATGCACATCAGCTCATCAATGTGATTTTTCTAGTCGCGTGTACTTGACACGTCCAAACTCAGTTTGAAAAATGAAAAGCGACTGGTATTTCTTCAGACCTACGCTTCCTCTAAAAATAACCAAATACTGGAAAATAAAGCAATTCTTCCCCGAAATAAACTTAAATCAAGGGAACAATAGTGCAGTTGAGCAGGATTTAATTCTGGGATCGGTTCGCTGCATTCCACTGAATGCCTACAGCAGAAAACAAAATAGTATCAATATCACGAGTGATGTAGTACCTATTTACTGTACCACTTACGTGATTACCACCACAATGCCAGACTGAGTTAAACCTCCTTCTGCTGACACAGCAGGGATTTTCTGCGCTAGACTGCTATGGTTACTGCAAATCTTAGCAGCTGTCCATTTTGAGTTATGCGAATAACCCAAAACGAAGCGGCGAGATCCGCTTGGTCGCCAGTCTGAAGTAGATGGTGAGTAATGGACTAGTTGTTCTGTATACGGCTATGGGCAATCCATTGGCTGGCATTCTTGACGGCGTATGTATATGTTCGAAAACGAAGCCAGTAGGACATTGAACATTCGATACGGCGTTGGTAATTACTGGAACGGGGAGATAGATGAGTTGTTGGCCGAATTTAATTTGTTTCACAAAAACATCCAGTTCACTGAAGAAACTGAGCGAAATCACGCACACACATTTCTTGATGTTGCAATTAGTCAAACCCCCGTAGGGCCAATTTTGAGTTCCGTACATTAAAATTCTTTATGAACCGATCAGTGTTTTGAGAATTTCCCCGCAATCCACTGCAAACGGTGCCTCGTGCTTACTCTGATTGGTGGGGCTGACTGGGGGTCAACGCCGCAAACAAACGACTGAAGCTTTGTCAATTTTATAAAGTTGATAAAGTTGTTTAATGAAGGAACTGTCCAAACGGATCCGAAATACACAGTTTAAGCAATCCACAAATTGGCAAACAACCTCGTTTTATTTATATATATATATTTAGATGTATCTTGCTTTGCAGGATTGAATGACTCATCTACCTGACCGAGAACGGAGCCATTGTGCATTTTTTGCTAGTTTAAACATCTTAGAAACGATGCTCTCCACCACAAGGAACTCACCATACATTTCCTGCAGAAAGGCTAATCATGCCAATGTTGTATCATGAACTGCTTCGAGCGTATCACTGTTTTTCAAACGGCATCTTTCGTGAGATGCATTACAGTTGACAAATTCTCAGATAATTTGATTGAATGAAACATTGTAAACAGTTTACCTTGAATACGAATTGATTTCGCTGCATTGAGTTGGAGCTAGCTCCCTCACCATTTTGAATATATTGTGCTTCTCTTTGATAGACAGGCGAAAGCACGTCTCGGACTGTTGGCATCAATGTGCCTTAATCACAAGAGCTATCCAATTAGTGAACTGCTTCATTTCTGTGTCACACTAGGTGAAACGTCACTGGCTCAATGCAGCATTGCATGTTGATTGTTCTAGTCAGCCTATGTAAGGATCAGTAAGGAACAAGTGAGTAAGTATGAGGAAGCGCGATATACTGAGGTTACATTGCCTAGTTAGGGCCAACGTCGCTACTCACACGGTTGTTTTCGGTTTGCTGAAAAATGGAAACATATTAGAAAATGTTACTTCTAGCGGGTATTGTATTATTGTATTATATATGAGTTATGTAGGCGTCTGTGCCTACATTTCAATGAAAAATGTGCTCATCGTTACAATGGTATAAAAAATGAAATGAAAATTATTATACAACAATGATGAAACTTAAATAGATGTTCATCTTTGCACGTCTAAATTTAGTTGCTTACAGATCCTCACTGTGTCGATGAGAATATGAGCCAGATAGGAAACCGTTGAGTTGCGATAAATGTTTATGCGGGAGGGCAAGCAGCGAAAATTGGATCGGATTGAAGCGTGGAAAAGGCAAGCAGACAAATCGGGATTGAGCGGATGACTGGGATCATTGAGTATCTTATGAGCGAAATTCTTTCATGAGGTGATATGCAAATTACACAATTTTCTGATCAGTGTTTAAAGGAATAAGAGAAACATGGCTGATAATTACTAAACCGCGACCTAGAGTATTGAAGTCTTTTCTTAGTAGACCAGGGAAAATAACGGGCAAACAAAAAAAGTATGATAGAAAACATGCATTGATAACATACAGTTCCATGCCTCACTCGAAATTGTTGTCGCTTGCGTATTTGAAAAGATAGGCAACGCAGTATACAAATACAGGCTTACACATAAGAGGACCACCGTAGATTGATTTCTATGGTAACTTCTAGGTATTTCTCGGTATGTGTTCTGGTTATAGGTAAGGAATTAATGACTGAGGGCTCCAGGGGTATTTGGATCGGGAAAGACTTAAAATGCATTCAGAGCATTTAGAAGTATTCAGCCGGAGGCCGAGTGGATGGAAAATGATTGCGCTAGCAACAAATTGTTGGAAAATGATTTCATGTCCGATGAGTTTGAGACCGCTCGACATTCGACCACATCATCAGCATACTTGAAGGTCTTGGGTGGTGGGATTGAGAGTAAGTCACTGATGAAAGTCGAAAATAGGTAGGGGAAGAGCACAGCACTCTGGGGGACTCCAGAAGTATTCACTAACAGTTTTAAAAATTAGTGCCATTTGCTTTCGTTCTTTGAGTCCTTCCTGTGAAATAATCTTTCAACCATGACAACAAGTTGATGGGACAACCAAATGACTCTGACGCTTGCAGGAGAAGAGATCGTTGAACGGAATCGAAAGCCGAGGAATGGTTAAGGAAAGCACAACAAACCGACTTTGGAGAACCATCTAAAGATTTGCAAATAAAGTGCATCATCGAAGAGACGGCATCCAAAGTGCATCTATTTGGCTGCTACACAACAAGAGATTCACTGTATCAGTAGTCAACCACAAAATGGTTTTGGTAAAGGGATTATCTTGAGACCCGACATGGGGTTCGCAATGATCCCATATACATTTCTTAGTTCATCTGATTTTCGGAACTACTCAGAAAGGGAGAATGTGGGGTGGGTCAGGGGAACTTAAGTGCATGCGCAAATGCTTTTGGGGCACCAAAGCGGGGCGCGGGGGGGGGGGAGCCAAAGTATTCCCGACATAAGATCGCAGCTAGATATGTAATCACAGCACCGTTGAGTGACCCAATCACTTCATGCGGGATGGTGGTCACGGATCCGTTCGGACAAAGGTCTGACCGTGCCGGCCATGCACGTAAATCCACACGAATGAGTAAACGAGTACATGGAATGAAACGGTTGGATCAATCAATTTGTTCTTAAGTTATAAACCCGCCATGGGCTTGAATGTGAACAAAACATTGAGCCTCACTGTATTGGTCTTGCTGCCAGCATCATACAGTCTCTTTGCACTCAGTTGTAATAATTTCCCCTTTCCCAAAAACTGTTCTTATGGGTGACTGTTGATACATTTTGCATTGATGGATTATGAAAATTATAAATAATGACAAACAATAGCCATTGGTCCGTCTAACTGTCCACTAACTGACTTTGCTATCGAAGGGAAATAACTAAACTAACTTTGAAAAATTACTCTAGAGGAAGTGGAACTGATCTCAAGCTTAGAGATTGTGGGCTGACGAGACCCCATTTTGCAATCACATCACAGGCTTAAGCTCGGAAAATATTGTTTAGTAAATCCGGAGGTTAGGACATCGCCAGGAATGCAATACAGATGATATTTGAAACGTTCACCTTTTGCAGTCAACACGTGCGACGGAAGGAGGCAGTGGGAATAGGTTGTGGGCGACAGCTAATAAAGAGGGCAATGCAGGAAAATAGAAGAAGATGCACAGGATGAGAGCAAAAAGAGAGTGAGATACTCTCAACAGAAAAACGACTGCCAGTCCGCTCACTACATTTTTGTAAACTTCGTACCGGTGACAATGATCAGTACAATGCTAACAAGGAGGAATCCTATTCTGGTTCTCATAAACTAAAAGTTGCAAAATTATCCAAAATCACAATGGTACTGTTGTTTTCCAATTGTAATTGATCCTTCTTTCTACCGGAATGCGAAAACAATATACATTGAACGATTCCCATCACAGCATTTAGAACAAACAGAGTTTGGCGAAACAATTGTTTTTCAGTAATTCCTTCTCAAGCCATTTACAGATTACATAGGTAACATTAGAAAACAGATCACACAGTTAGACACATCACCAGTCATGGGTAAGAGTTTGTCATAGTCAACTGGC
>UZAN01058861.1:0-11741 GCA_900618425.1 Echinostoma caproni
AACGAAGCCTATTGAGCTGGATTCGATGCGATAGCGAGTTCTTGTTTGATGTATTCACAAACACCCGACGACTTCTAACCTGTTCACTCCATTCCACTTGGGCCAGACTACGTAAGCATCAATTGTCGAACACTGCTAAACGACGTGTGTCTTCTACCCGTAAATTTAAGGCCTCACAATCGTAAAGTAGAACTGATCGTACAGTGGCGCAGTAGACGCGACTCTTCAAATTGAGTGACAAACCACAGGTGTTTAAGTCGTGCGCAAGCTACTCGAGCCTTGGAAATGCGGGCGGTTATCTCCTTTGATGAGGTGCCGTTGTTGGTCACGCAGCTACCTAAATACGAGAAGCAGTCAACTTCAGCTAATTCCTGACCGTCTAGTTTCAGAACAGAACTCGGCGACACCCAGTCTTGTAGCATCACTGTGCACTTTCAAGGCGCAAAGCGCATGCCGAACGGAGCAACAGTGCTTGATAGTCTGTCAAGTGCTCTTTGTGCATCCTCCATACATTCAAACTAGCAAACAGTGTCGTCAGCGTACTCCAAATCGCACAGCTTTTCTCCAGCTGCCCATTCAATACCTACATTTCGGAGACCACTTGATGCGTTCCCCAGTATTTCGTCTATGACGAAATTGAACAGGAATGGCGAAAGAGGGCATCCTTGGCAAACACCGCTCCTAGTTGCGAATGACCTGCTTAGCTCGCCGTATACCCTTACGCTACCAGAAGTATGTGAGTAGAGTGAACTCAGTATGTTCACATACTTCTGCGACATTCCTTTGCGAAGAAGCAAATCCATAATGGATTCATGATCAACTGAGTCAAAGGCTCTTTTTAGGTCAAAGAACACGACAACCGTTAATCGACGGTGCGTATGGCGTAGCTCGAGAACTTGACGCAGGGTGAAGATTTGATCGATACAACCACGACCTGGTTGAAATCCAGCTTGTTGTTCGCGGCTGTTTGTCTCCCTAAACGGTGTCAGACGTCGAAGTATAATGGAGGCTAGTAACTTGGTGACGATTGGGATCAAGCTTATTTCACGATGGTTTGCGCAGTCATTGCGAGATCCCTTCTTAAAATTTGGAACGATCAGTAATTCGCTCCAGGATGNAAAAGAGTGGGGGGGGGGGAAGCCCATCCGATCCTGGTGCTTTTCCCTTCTACAGGGCTTGGATGCAAGAACGAACTTCGACTGCAGTAGGAGGTTCGGATGACACTGCCCGCAGAGCCTCAGCTGCATCAGAGGAGATAGCCTGGTTAGCGGTCAAACTGCTATTCCCTATTGTGAATGGCTTGCCCACTTTTGACGCGGATTGTTTCACTAACTGTGGTTCGCCGACCTCCATTGTTGCGTATCAGTTGGAACAGTCTTTGACTATTCCCTGATGCAGCTGCTATTTCCTCTCACGTTGATGGGGAAGCAGCTCCACCGCGTGAGATCATTTAATAGGGTATTTTTGTCAGGGGGCTTTCAATATGGTAAGATAGTCTCAATGAAAGGGGAAAACGACCACCAAAACAAAGCCGATGTAAGAAGCAAGCCTTTTTTTATTGATTTCTCCCGGTTGATATCGATCGCTGTGGTAATCTTTTATCATTATATTTTTTATTTTTATCTTCATACACCCCGGAGTTCAGACTGTTCAGACCAAAGAAAATCGCGGAACACTAATCTTTACATGATTTGCTCAGGGGTGCCATACTGCTAGGTTGCCCTGTCCGAAGCAAGTGAGTTTTCTTAGGGAGCTCACAATCGAATCCTTCGGCTAACCAAAGCCTATCGCGAGACGCAGCGGGTCGGTGTGTGAAAACTCTAATCCATTGGGGGCTGGTGCCTCGTTCATCGGATCCTACACCAGTTGGTCGGGTTACAACATCCAAGGTACCCAATACACCTCGATGCCCAATGGAGCCAATGACAACTACCATGACCAGGAAGATGTGTGTGTAGTTCATACGCCTCTTCTTGGTTGTTTTGGAATCAGGTTTTTTAGTCGACTTCCCCCGTAGTTCACTACCTCAGTTATAGCCCCGGATATTGGCTTTTCGTCCTCCTCTCTCCGCTTCACGAGAAGGCAGTGAGTAGGGCTCCCTCAGCGCAGGCTATTTGAGACGTTTGGTCGTAAAAGAGCGAGAGAGAGAGAGAGAGAGGGAGGGAGAGAGATGACCAGCCACAATCCAAGACACCCACTTCCGACCATAATGAAGCTTTCGGAGGATTTCGCATGCTGGCATTGTCACAAATGCGGATCACTAGAAATTTTTCCCGATCGACCTAGTGTTTCGTTATCAGCAAAGAATTGGTGATTGAAGGGCGCACCACGGATTTGTGACGATAACTTCACTTAGCGACTAACTAATCTCAGTCATCCAATGTCCACACTAAACTAGTTTGATGCTCGACACCTGGCTACGGATGCCTTTGGTCCCTTCCGGTTTTACGGTCCCCTTGAGACGTGATCTTTGTCTGTGCAAGATACACGAATCTTTTTGATAATTACGCTTTCACATTTCAAAGGAGGAGGAGGACACGTGTAGAAAGCGTTGAGTGGTACAAATTAGACGCTCAGCCTGGTGACGATGCACGATTAAAGGTGATCAATAAGGTTTCACAGTCGGTACTTCGGGATTGTGTCAATTTGGTAGTTCGGTCTTATTGTTCCTGTTTTTTTTGTTTGGTGTTATCATCATCGTACAGCGAAGTACAGTGAATCGAACTTCACTGATCGCTGCCAAACTCGCAATGCGTACTAGGTTAGTGGTAAAATTTAAGGTGGACAGGGATTGGATCTATTTTGAGGGAGGGAGGGAGAAGGTGAGCTACTATGGTCAACACAGAGTACGCAATCGAACTCTGCATACATACCGTTTCAAGCATTCTGACCTGATAAGAAGGGACAACAAGAATGCCACTGCTGCCGGTTCGCTGCCATTTCCTTCAATTACTCCAACCAACCAGTTGTGGAGTCTTTCGGACCCAAACCTGGAAGGTGAGAGTCACTTACTCTACCTAATGGCTCTGTGCATTTCTTCATGCCTCGTCTCCACGTCATCTGACAGATTCCCAAACACACGACGGCCTACCTCCACGTTACTAACTCGTTCGCTCCATCCACCGTGGGCCAAACTGCGTAAACTCCGGTAATCGAAAACTTCTAGTCGACGGATATTCTCTAGTCGCAAATTCAAGGTCTGAACTATAAAGCAGGACTGAACGAACGGTGGCCTAATACACACGACCTTTCAACTTCATTGAATCACATAGCAAACACCCACTCACATCCGTGGTAACTACGATGAGGTCCATTGCGGAATACTGGCCTATAGATCTTCAGTTGTTTATGGCACCAAGCCAATATTCGAATCAGACTGTCTGAATGCGTTTCAGGTGGCTAGATCTCCGTGTGACTAAGGTCTCTAGAGTTGAATTCATCCCCCATCAGAAGTAAGGAGTTTTCTTGTATTCGAACGCTTTCGTTTTTGTCTACATTTCATTTCATTTCTCTGTGTGCGTGGTCATCGCAGTTCGTAATGGATTTCCGGTTGGTGCGCTATCAAAAGCTACCATAACCAGCAGAGTATTCAACAGCTGAGCTAGCAAATCTACCCCTATATTGCCGTTATGCCTCACCCGAACCAATTTTGAACTCGATTCCGGACATATCTCGATGCCCATTCGTGTCAGATTGCTGTGCGTGCATACACTTACACATTGTGCAGCTTGCTATTTCCCGTTTCGTTCTTTTTTCCGGTCGATTGTTCTAACCCATTTTCTCCTTCAAGATACACGTTTCTTTTGGGATTAAAAAGGTCATTTGACCTTGAAACACGTGTACGATTATCCCCCTCTCTATCTATCTGTCATATTACGTCATTTCATTGTTACATACCTTGGGCCGCTGTGATCGGTCGGTTCTCCCAGGGCAATTTCCGGAAAGCAGTTATGTACCTGAAAGTCCATCACAATCGCCAACCAGCATACGCTTTTTTGATTTCACCTCTCCCTACCTAAACAAAAGGAAGTACAGGCGACTTGCAATGTGGTTGATATTCCACAAATGCACAATGCCTTCCAGCTTTTCAGTCTATGTTTCCCTTTTTTCTGCAGCACGCACGACACTTTATTTCATACTCGAATTCGATCTGAGACTACTCCTTTGAATAAATGTAACGACCTTGGCAACTTATCATTCCGTTTGAGTGTGGGTCGTACTCATGTATCACGGGACCACTGGCTCATGGTGTCTGCATTTTCCTCTCTCAGTTTACCCTCTCCACGGAGAACCTCCTGTCCGTGAACGGGTTCAGCCCACACCTAGACTCGGCCCACTTTCGGTTGTCTTGCATTGTATTGTGTATTCGTTCACGTGGGACATCCTGGTGCACACACACACACACATACACGAGCCAAGCATCTCACACAAAACCTGCATCAGCTTCGCTTAATTCCACTTCCCTCCTCCGCCTCCCCCCCCCACCCCCGCATACAGGCTCTGAATCGATCACAGACGGACAGTTGTTATGCGGTGGTCTTTTCTCGAACGATGTGCTGTCCACTTGGTTCTCCTCGATCGCCTTGCTTCATTGCATTCGAGATAATCCGAGATTGAAGGAGGAATTGTTGCGTGTCCTGTTGGCTTCAAATCCGGACGGGACTCCAGTCAGTCTACTGCAACAGTGCTTCCAATGGCTTGTTCAAGTATGTCCCTCCGTTCGTCTACTGACTCCCACCCTGATTGTAATACACTTTTTACTTCCCTTTCTGTTGGATGTACACACATATGTGCAATGGTACTGACGATTTCCACTGATCGACTCCCTCACACACGGGGTTTCTTAGCGGGCTTCCAATTGAGAGTGCTGCTACTGTGCCTAACGTTGTTTACACCCCGGGCAATTTAGGAGATCATTTTTTTTTAATGTGTACTGGTCCTGTGTATAAGCCTGTTTCTCAGCACTTTATCTGGTGACAAGTTATCCGATTCGCGTCTAGGATGTCGCGCGGAGTCTTCCAATATCGCCACTTGCGTAGCATCGTATCAGTCTGGCCCGGGGGGTAATCAGACAAACAGTGCTGCGGTTAGGTAAAAAACACATTAATGCAATTGCTTGACTTTCCTAGTCGGGCATAGGGGGTATGAAAACCCCGATCTGGAACTTGATCAAGAAGGTTACTTTGGGCTTTCCGCTCACAGGTCTCTATAAATAACCAACCTATTCGGTGGCTAAAGAAGACACTGGACAATGTGGCCTCGGTGCGTACGCTCAAATTCTGCATTTACAGCTTGCCCGGATTCTATAGTCACACTGCCAGACTACTCTCTCTCTCTTTGTTTAATTAACCCAAACAAAATGTGTATTCAATAGACAGCAACGGAAACTCAGAAATGTATTATTATTTGTTGTAAACTGCAATTGAAAGGTTTGTGCACCAAGTCCAAAAAATGATAATGTAAAGGTCAACGTCTGGTTTGATTCGACTATCACACCAACTTTCGTCCGGATCGGGTTTTTTTGTCATTCGGTGGACTACACTGAATTCAGCGAATTCAGCCGTGTGTTAGCCAGGGATGGTTGGGAACATAACTACACTACTCATGAGTAGGCTTACACGTCTGTCTATTTTTTCGTTGGTGATCTGCATTTCAAGGGAGCATACGATTTTACCTCTCCCTGTTCGACTTCGCCAAGTATGCCCTCTTTTCCATCCTTTCATTTTTGCCATTATCACACTGGTACTATGCTGATTCTGAAGCCAGTGGTATTATTATGATTATTATTATTATTGATAGTTATCAATATACTCTCTCGCTTCCCATAGCAGAAGGAGATTGACTGCCCAATAACGGCATTTATCAATTTAACAATGGAAATCGACTGCCCAGTATGCCATCTATACTAGCATTTAAACCATCCAAATGTGCGGGTCTTCACTTAGCAGTGCAGTCTATTGTGTATGGTACGAAAACAAATCGATACTGCTATCCCATCCCTGCACGTGAATGAAGTAATTGAAGTAAACTTTAATAATAACAAAATTGTAAAGAAAAGCATAGGTGAGACAGAGATCGATTTCCGTGGTAAATTCAAATGAACTAGAACCACAAATTTAGCCCGCGATTTCGACTATTCTCCCTAACATTTGTGATCCACCACTTCTCTTAATCGTCCCTCAGACTCTTGATGAGCTGGCGTTTAACGATAGGCAAGTTGCCTCATTTGTTATTCAAAAGATGAGTTGATCTGCAAACGTCCAATAAGGCAGTATCGCGGGGAAATTTTCACAATTTGTTGTTGCGTATTGCTGTAATCCGTTGATAGTCTGGACTATCCATTACTCTCTTTGACAATTAACCGTAACGAGAGAGCCCCGCTTCGGAGACATATTTTCGGACATCGCTGACGGTGAACCTCAGGCATCGGCTCTCTGCGCGTTTGATTTAGTTGCTCACTGAACTGATATAGAGGATGTCATGATTTGTGTCCGCAGACAATGAGATAGATCCACACAAGCGATAACCGATGGCAATGAGATCGATTTGACCTGTTCGCTGTGAACAATGCGGAGATTACTCTGTAAGACGTTTTTATTTATTTTTTTGTACTATAGGTTGACTGGAAGAATCTGCGGATACACACAAAAGACAAAATAAGCAGCGAAATTTTGTGTAATTTATCATTAGAAGAAAACTTCAAACTGAATAAAACATAAAATGTGGCTTACACTTCCGAATCAGGCTTATAGTTGTACATCTGAAAGAATTACTTTCTAGTAACAAGATTATTACATAAAGTCACAACACCAGTGTCACGTGATCAACCACATCGCGTTTTTAGTAGGCTACAATAAAATATTATCATTGACAATTTAGATAGCTTGATTCAAAGCGAAATAGGGATAATAAAACGAAGATTCTGTTTTTATTTTCAACTTATTCGGTAAGCTTGTGAACTTGTTTGTAAATGTTTTGTCACCAACCCCGGTTGAGTGCGTATGTGTGATATGGCAGCACTATGATTATAAGAGTAGTTTCCGTTCATTCATTTATTGAATATAGAAATCCTAGGGGTTGGGAGGAGAACAGTAAAATGTAAGGAATCGTTCACCTCGTGTATGTGTCTGTATTTGTGTGTGTTGCACACCGCATTCACACAAAAACACCGATCTATCAGAACTGGGTCACACGACCGTCGTGACATAACTGCAAACCCCGGAAGAACAGATCTGAGAATGCGGTGTGTAACACACACACAGACACACATACACGAAGTGAACGATTCCTTACATTGTTCTCCTTCTAATCCCTAGGATTTTCCCCTCATAGAAACTGTAACGGCATGATTATGAGTTATTGAGAACAATTGTTCGCCTGAAATTGTATTCTTAATGCGACTATGGGCATATTTCGAAATATAAAAATATAGTCAACTTTCAGGAAAGAGGCCGCGGTCATACAAAGACTTCCTGGGATAATGCAGAAATGGTGCCTTGTTCAACCACAATCGCGAACTGATCAATACCCGGTTGGGTTCACGGTCTGTGAAACTAGGGCCTAGAAAAGTAAACGAAAAGAGTTTTCCTGAAATATAAAATCGAAAGCATTTGGTTAAATCACAATTCAATAATTGTATTCAGTCGGTTTACATCTCAGATAATCTCTTTTATCTGCTATTGGACACGCATGCTACATCAATTCAACAAAGATCAATGAAATAGTCAGGTCAGAGAGGCATCAGTCTCGAATTTTAAATGAATTACTCCGGATCACCTCGTTTGTTGACGTCAAATTCAATTTGATTCGAATTTTATCGAATCCTCTCTCTCGCCCACTGCGTTCACTCGCACTCCCTGTGAGCGGATTCGATCTGGAAACAAAATATCTCGTGACTGAGAGACACATGAATCGCCAGTTCCCCCCCCCCCTCCCGCCCTCTCGCCAGACGCCACCCGTGATCGATTTTTCACGTTGTCCTCCAGATTCAAATCGCTTGGTCCCACAAATTGCCGTTTTCAAACTGTGACTTTTTTCTATCAACTGCCAAAGCATCTCAATCCAGGAGACCCTCGTTTCGAATCCGTTAAAGCAAGTCACCCCAATTGATTTGTTGAAAGTGGAGAAGAGAGTTGTGGATTGTGAAAGGATTTTGCTTTCACTGCAGACAGCGTGATCAAATTGTTTCGCTACTGGGTGATAAATGAGGCGAATACTCACCTTTCTGCGACGCGTTTTCGGTGCAAAGGGTGGGACGTTTTGCGTCGGTTACCCTGCTTTAGAGAAGTTTCGGTTCAACTACGAATACAAGATGATCGCAATTCATGTGGCCAGCTTTTCAAGTGCCCACTAGTGTTCACACGGAGCGGTATGTATTCTTCATGTTTCTCATCAGTGCTAGCTGGACGGTATACCATCCACTACGGCCATCCAACAACTTGTGTGGTAGACAGCTGCGATGTCCGTCCCTCCCCCCGCTCAATATGATGTTTATCTCAATGGGATTTTCTGTAGTTCACTATCACACACACACACGCGCGCGCGAGAGAGAGAGAGTTAGGATTTAGGCTATTGGTTGTCATGATCAAACACAGGGTTCATCACACTATGATGTGTCGCATCATTAGTTTGCTCGTGGATTATACCCTTTGTCGATTAAGCGTAAAACACTTGCAGAATCAGTTTCCACAATAAGGTGCGGCCGACCAAGGGTTTTCACATAAAACCAGACATAGCCATTGAGACATCGAATGAATCAGAAGGAGTAGTTCTCGATCATGATCTACCAATATCGGGAAATCAAGAATCCAAGCATTTTGTTGGATGAAATGCAACACACACAAGATAGTTAGATGCTGTAACATAAAGCGTCCTGTGAGATTCAGAATGGCGTATTTGTGCTGTCGGTACCAGGTCACACATGAACAGATTGCAAGCGAGACGTACAGGTGTATATCGGAACTACTACTGAGTGGCGTGGCGTGCATACATTCTCGATTCATGCCCCATAGAATACATCTGAATCAGTTTTAATGAAATAGTTTCATTTTTTCTACGTTTCACCGGCGTTTCATTCCTTTCATTTATTCAGTTATTGAAAATAACAAGTAAGTAAGTCACTCCCTTTCCTCACCTATACAGGCAAATCGACCACAAACACGCATTGGTATTCTACAACTATTGTGCACTTGGTTGGCACATTGTCCTGCAGCAGTACGTCGATTTCTCAGTGCCCCGTCAAATGAGCCCGTGAACGGGGTCGCATCCCAGTCCG
This sequence comes from Echinostoma caproni, assembly GCA_900618425.1. Lineage (NCBI taxonomy): Eukaryota > Metazoa > Platyhelminthes > Trematoda > Plagiorchiida > Echinostomatidae > Echinostoma > Echinostoma caproni. The sequence goes on from UZAN01058861.1 coordinate 9,275, forward strand.
CGTCCACGGGATCTGTCGCACGCGGGGCCAATTTGTCCGTACTGATCGCCGAGGTGGCCACAGTCGTGAATGAGGACGAGACGGAAGTAGCGGTACGCGGTCTGATCACTCTGCTTACCTGTATTTGTGTACTATTCAATTCGAACGACGTACCTGGATTCGATCGGTATGTGTCTGTTTCCAGTTCCTATGTTTTGTTGTTTTTGTTTGCTGTTTTTGTTTCAATCTTTTACTTTTTTATCCTTACTTCCTATTATTGAGTAAACAATGATACAGTTTTCCGGAAGCGGTGGAAGCGACCAATCACAAAGGGTAGCCATACAACCCACAGAATGTGGAAAGTTAGGCGATGGCCTGGGATTCGAACACATCCCCCGGGGTGATCAGTTGGTAACCTTTACCGTCGGGCCACCAAACCATGTCCCAGTTTTCCACAATGAAAACACCAAAGGTTATGAATTATGAAACAAGTAAGATCTGAATGAAAACAGCAGTTAAACGCTGGATAGACTCCATGTGATTGGTTCGGATCAATATCACGTGACAAAAACAAAGTGAAAAATGTAGAGGTTGAATTGAAATAAACCAGTGAGCGTATCATGCTTGCTGAGTGCCCGTATCTGACATGTACTCCGAACCTGTGTCCAACTCGGTCGTAATTCACCAGTGAACAAACCAAGCAGTGACTCCAGTGCTGTGCACGTCACTCGGTTCCTGCGAAGTCAAAGTTGTTATCAGCTCCAAATTTGAGGTTGAAAGAAACTGAGGCTAGTCTCGGTACTGTGCGGATGTCCTCCACTTTTGTCCGGTGTGCATTCAGACTGTCGTTAATATATATGCTCTTTGGATGATGCCTGCCATCGTTACCAGTTTCTGACTGCTCGTGGGTTGCAACAAGCGGTAGCTTATTTTTCAGTGACCGTGTAGTAGGATGGCAAAGCTTCCATACACACAGTTCCGTTCACTTTGTTATAAGGGTTGAGTAGCAGATGCTGCATAGTTTTTGAAAGGTTTGCTCTCTCTCTCTCTCTTTGTAGGTCTAAGTTTTCGTTTAGTTTGTGTGATTCTTCCCACTAACTAGTCCAATTACTGGCCACAACTAATTTGGCATCGATCGCATAAACGGCATCGTTGAATGCCGATTCGAATCGCACCGAGATCGAACATTATCCTACTGGTCTGTGAAACATTCTGTCCCTTGAAAGTTGTATTTGTTGCTCCTTGTTTATCCCTCCCCTACCTTCTCCCACTTTGGTCGTACTGTTTCTCAGTATTTTTCCTAAAAGTAAAACACTTTGTCCTCGTTTTCGAGACCCATTAAACTTCTTTTTCACTGTAGTGGAGACTGTCCTGATTGTTTCGTTTTTTGTTGTATGTTTGTTGTATGCAAACATTTCTGTGCATGTGATCGATTTACCAACAATGTCGCATTCAATGTAGACCACTATATGTGCATTTTGAATGTTCATCTCAACCCCGTACCGGTTCCCAATTTCGGCTTCTCTTTTCACGCACGCACCACTATTTACCGAAATAGCATAGCCGCTTATCCTGTTCGTGTGTTAGTGAATCGCGTAGCACTGTGGTCTTCTTGACCAAGGTCATCTCTCACTCGTGATAGGATCGTTTTTCTCCCTTTTTCTACCCCATGCACTGGTTTCGGCACTTTCTACTACTAATTTCGTTTTGGGTACATGTTTTCTCCTCTGTCCTCTGCAAATGCACTCAACTGAACCATAAACCAACATTCATATCGTGGTATGAAATTATTTTGTTAGTTTTAATGAAGGACGGTGGTGGCTCGATGGTAACGTCACCAAGTTAACACCTCGAAGGGAGACATGTGTTCGAATTCCACCGGCACCACATCCTCCACTGCCTGATTTTCCCCATTACGTGTTGTATGGCAGCCCTTTGATTGACCGTTTCCTCCATCCTGAAAACAATATTATTGTTTATTCAATAAAAGAAAGTAAAAAAAAATGAAAATGGATGTGTGGTATCAGTCAGCACCAATAGAAGCCGGATCGGATATTGTTTGAAAACCACCAGATGAGAATACGTGGTGTGAATCCTAAACCAATGAATTGTCATGTACGCATACCGTAAACCTGTCTCAACTCACTAGTTTCCATCCACACGCCCAGCTCGAACTACATCGAAATTATCGTTAGATAGTTCAGTTCAGTTCAGTTGTTACAAACATTAACCATGCACTTTCGTGCGTCGGTTTGGGTTGCCCATTTGGATAAAAGAGCGAAATAAAGATTGGAATGTCGAGGCAAATTCAAGCAAATGGGGAATACATATAGAGTGGTGTTAGGAAAATAATGAGTGGATGCACGAACGCCACTGTTTGCGACACCCAGCCATATCACTCAGTGTAGCTAACCATCGGTGACCATCATCCCGAGGTCCCCATCCAGGGAGCCTAACGGGGCCTATGTGACCTAGTCTCCTGGTTAGG
>UZAN01058863.1:0-10215 GCA_900618425.1 Echinostoma caproni
CCTGGGCTCAATATGGGAAAGAGAGGAGGTTCCAGCTGAATGGTGTGAGTCGGTGATCATTCCAACTGGTCCAACTGGTTATAAGGGAGTTACTAGATAACGGATATCCTTCCAACTTTTTACGAAAAATCCGTAAAAAGCTAAGAAAGCCCACGGAGTCAAAAGCAAAAAGGCATATTGGATTGCGACAAGTGTTATCCCATATCGCCACAATACATCGGAAGATATTCAACGTATTCTAAACAGATATAACATACGAGTGGCATTTCGAGCAACCAACACACTTCGCTNTCGCTCAAAGCTGATGCGACTCAAAGACAAGCGACCTAAAGAGGAGCAATCCAATCTCATCTACAAATAAGATGTAAACAATGTCCGGCCACATACGTTGGACAAACGAGCCGACAATTGAAGCAACGTTTAGCTGAACATGATAGAAAAACTAGGAAAGCACCAAAAAATACCGCAGAACTTAGGACAATCGAAAGAGACTCAGCAATCGCGCTACATTCTATCGCCGAAGGACACTTGATTGACTTCAAAAAACCAATTATTTTGAAACAAGGTTTTCGGTCATATAGAGAACGACTGATCACGGAGTCATTGTTCATCAACGGCGATCCGAATTGCGTTAATCGATCGGACGGAGCTCAATTATCAGTCCACTGGCTTGACTCCGTTTAACCTTTCACTTACAGACACACACACACACACCGGTTCTTTCCGCACCATAGGTTTTCACACACTCTAATCTCCTATAATCTATTACGTCACTTGCTCATTTTTGTGACCTCTTGTTACATTCCTAATCACACACAGTGCTTTTCTTACCCAAAGACCAATCACAAAGCCCCGGTTTTTCTATATGGTTGTCTCACAGTTGACTCACATGTTCCCTTGTTAATTGACTTGATAAGGGCTTGCAAAGAGGGTCGAAACGTAGTCACCAAAAAATAAACTTGTCTTTGTTTTTTTCATCGTCATGGCTAATCCAAACGTCTTCCTTCACGTTCATTGTTTGTGCTTTGATCGTGGACCAGAATCCGCCGTTGTCTTGATTAACACGTGTATAGCTTCCTTAATTAACTTCCAGTACTGTAACGCACTGTAACGCCTGAGATACTTAGAAAAGTAACTTGTGATTCATACAAGAGTTATTTTGCTTTTTCTCATTTCCATTGAAGGACAAAACAAAAGAACTTCTATACTACAAGAGTGCTAACTACAACCTTCACAGTGGTATAATAGTTGAAGTTAAAAGGTATGCCGATTCTGTAAGAAACAAATTATTGGCATGCTAACAAACAACTTTCCACGTGCGAGAGCAGGAATCGCTGTGGTCAGGAAAATCTGAGGGGAACATTTTCCATTTACTTTTGTGGTGTTCGAACGTGGGGTGTCTCGTCAGAGCGAATTAAACTGTCGTTGTATGGAGCCGTACTGTGGGATTTTCAAAATAACACATTGACAATCAGGGCTACAAATGAAGATTTTTCGCGATCGTTTGATCAGTACGGATAGTTGATTTTGAGCAGCTAACCCCGAGAAAAACAGACGTCTTTCAATAACATCCGATGCACAACGCAATCAATAGACTCTCACCTCGGGTTGCTCACTTGTCTCTGTCATTGGACTGGTCGGTATACCCAGTTGATGAGCTATTGCATTCCGAACACGTTCTGCAAATTCAGCACCATTCTCATCAGCCAACCGGCTCATGGGCTCCAAGTAGGTCACCGTATAGTGGGTGAACGGAGTGAACAATTGCCATACAAGTTCCGAAACCCAATTGATCGGGATTTCCAGCTGAGTAGAGTTTTGAGAAAAAGATAAATAAAGGCTGAAGTACAGCGCGAAAGAAACCAATAAACGACTTTGACCATAGAAGAAAAGTAGTAGCATCATTTTATTCGCTATTCATGTGATAAATGCCGTAAGTGATATAAAAGAAGGAAAGAGTACCGGAATAACGGAGATTGATCGGGGGATTTGAACGAGGGAAGTTGTGAAATTTACGATAGTGAACTACATACGACAAAACTGATACTACAACAGACAAAGTAGAACTGACAGCCACTATACTATATTTCTTGAGGGACAAACTAGCGGCTGAAAAGAGGGGTTTGATTTGACCAGAAAAAAATTCTTCTTGCACAATTTAGTGGTTAACCGGGGAACAGGTAATGTATTATGGCCACGAGGACTTATTGGTTATCAGAACTGACGGTTTAAGTCATGGCGATCGGAATGGTGGATCGCCTCCATTAAGTAGGCACCTCAAGGATCCAGACCTCCGCAAAACTGTTTACTACAAACGGAATGACAGCGGAGTACTATCAGTGTACCAAGCCTATTGCACAGGATAAGATTATCAACGGAGTATATCATTCAGGTCATGTACTCAAAGTGAAATTCACCAAATTCAAGCTAATCAACTTTGTAACGACTATTCTATGTACTTGAATATCGGGGGTTTCCGTTGCTGTCTCGTAGTGAAAATACCGAAGCAGAAGAATACAGCCATCACGAGACAGTGCCTTGACGTGTTGTGGTGGCTTGAGCATTGATGGCACAGGATGGCTTTTCACAGTCGCAGATTCAATCATACTTGAAAAGTCAATGGGTAGACCAGACAAAATAATGTCCCACACAGTTGCTTGGGATCTTGGCTTCCTTTGATTATATACACTATTATTTATACGGGAGGAGCATTTTATCGGTCAAAAAGCTCGCTCGGTGGACGTAGGAGCGGAGTACCTAGTACTTCCTCCCGACGGTGGGAGAAGTCTTCGCACTCAACTTGACGGCTACCACCTGTCTAAGCTGGGTGGCCAACAGCCAATAGGATGCTGTTCCGTCTGTCTCATTTGGATGCATGAGGCTAAGGGCTGATCTTGAATAGCGGACCGTCAATTAACACACCAGCGAATACACTGAATGGAAACCCGAAGACCTTGCGTGACAGGTCTCAGGAATCTCCCGCATGGGTGCTTTGATTACGCTTCCGCGTTGGATTTACTCCCCGCTGTCTTTTGAGTTAGACTTTCGAGTCGAAGGCTCCGGTTAGGGTTCCAAAAAAGACCCCTTCGTCGGTGTGGTCTACCGCGAAGTATTTTGAGTACCCATTTGGAAAACCCTTTTCTAATCTGCTTAGTTTTTCCTCTGACTCTTGAATCATTCCAGAGGCCTCCTGTTTACGCCACCCATCGGATATTACCCAGCGTTTTAACAGTAAGGTTAACCAATCAAAAGTTTTACGATGGCCGGAGCCAAAATCCACTTTTCACTTAGCCGCGTTCAAAATCCGTAAACTACCAGATCGGTCAACAAGCTGCCTTGGCTAGAACCCCCGAAACTTTTAATTTAGATGTATGCTGTTTCCGAAACACGCACGCAAGACCCTAGTGCAGCAGAAGTTCGTTCTTGTATACAAGCCCTGAAGAAAGGAAAAGCAGCAGGAACGGGTGGGCTTCCTTCCACCTTTTTCAAGATGGGGGGCGATGACCTGGTAGATGCCATTACTGATATAATGCGTGACATTTGGTCACACGAGAGCATTCCATCATCCTGGAGCGAATCACTGATCGTTCGAATTTTTAAGAAGGGATCTCGCAACGACTGCGCAAACCACCGTCGAATAAGTTTGATCCTAATCGTCACCAAGTTACTAGCCTCCATTATTCTTCGACGTCTGACGCCGTTTAGGGAGACAAACATTCGCGAACAACAAGCAGGATTTCGACCAGGTTGCGGTTATATCGATCAAATCTTCACCCTGCTTCAAGTCCTCCAGCTACGCCATACGCACCGTCGACCAACGGTTGTCGTGTTCCTTGACCTAAAGGGAGCGTTCGACTCAGTTTATCGTGAATCCCTTATGGGTTCACTCCTTCGCAAAGGAATGCCGCAAAGTATGTGGACATACCGAGTTCATTGTACTCACATACCTCTGGTAGCGTAAGGGTATACCGTGAGCTGAGTAGGTCATTCGTAACTAGCAGTGGTGTTCATCAGGGGTGCCCTCTTTCGCCATTCCTGTTCAATTTCGTCATAGACGAAAAACTGAAGAACGCACTTAGTGGTCTCCAAAATGTAGGTATTGAATGGTCAGCTGGTGACAAGCTGTGCGATTTAGAGTAGGCTGACGACATCGTTTGCTTGGATAATCAACGCACCAGCAAACAAAACAACTAATCAAAATTTAAAGGCCTTGCGTGACAGGTCTCCAGAAGCTCCCACACGGGGGCTTCGCTCACGCTCACACGTGGGATTTACGCCCCACTGCCTTGTGGGCCAGACTTTTGAGTCAAAGGCTCCGGTTAGTGTTCCCAAAGAAAAACCCCTNCTGCCTTGTGGGTCAGACTTTTGAGTCAAGGGCTCCGGTTAGTGTTCCCAAAGAAAAACCCCCTCGTCGGTGTGGACTACCGCGAAGTATGTCGTGCCCTAAAGTCTTAGGTACCCATTTGGTAAACTATCTTTCTCATCTGTCTAGTTCTTCCTCTCAATCCCGAATAATACGCAACACCTGCTGTTCACAAGACCCATCGAATATCACTCATTGTTTTACCAACAAGTCCAAACAAGAAGTTACAGGATTTTTGAAGCCGAAATTCCCTTTTCACTTAGCCGCGTTTAATATCCGCACACTCCTCAAAACCTAAACGATGGATCTCATCGACCTCGGCTGTCCTGCTGGAAGCCCGCAGAATCCTTCCTCCGGATGCAGCATATGACACAGCGCGCAAATTCCTTAAACGCCAGCTCATCAAGAGTCTGAGGAATGACCGCGAGAAGTGGTGGGTAGGAAAGTGTAAAGAGATGGAGAAGGCTGCGGTTATAGGTAATAGTCGCAATCTTTTCCGCCTAATTAGGAATACGGGTCCTAGGAAAATAGGCGTGAGGTAATCAAGGAATCAAATGGCACACTGATTCGTGATCAGCAACGCTGTCTTGATCGATGGGCTGAACATTTTAAGGCTCAACTGGCCCCCATCGACATCTGAACTGTCACTCTCCACAGCGACTGCGCAAAGTCTGTCAGTCGATGCCAGTCCCTTATCAGAAATGCAGGTTTCCCGGGAAATAAGTTACCTCAAACGGCATAAGGCCTCAGGCCACAACGGGCTGTCCCCATCCGTTTTTAAGGATGGAGACTCAGCCTTGATTTTGCAGTTAACAAAACTCCTGGGCTCCTTGTGGGAGGGGGAAGAGGTTCCAGCTGAATGGTGTGAATCGGTGATCATACCGACTTACAAGAAAGGTGACAGATCCTCCTGTGAAAACCACAGAGGAATTAGTTTAATCAATATTGCCTCTAAACTTCTCGCCGGTATCATACTCCGTCGATTGTCTGCCGCACGTGAACGGTGCACGCGTGAGAACCAGGCTGGTTTCAGACCCGGTCGATGTTGTATTGACCACATCTTCACACTCCGTCAAATTCTAGAACACAGACACTCCTTTCGTAGAGTATATGCTGCAGTAGTTCGGCCAGTTCTGCTATATGGAGCAGAAACTTGGCATTAAAAAAACAGAACAAAGATAGACTGTTAGTGCTTGAACACCGCTGTCTACGCAGCATAGCACGAATCTGGTGGGGCAGCCGGACGAGCATTGCTGAGGTCAGGCGAAAAGTTTTGGGCAATCGGAGTCGCCCACTGGGGCAATTGGTCGACCTCCATAGTATACGCTGGTTGGGGCATGTGTTACGCATGTCTCCAAATAGGTTGCCACGACGAGCGATGTTTGCCGAGGCAGGTAGTGGATGGAAGAAAGCCAAGGGAGGTCAAGCTAAGACCTGGCATAGGGGCATGAAAACCCTAACCAGGAGTCTAGGTCACACAGGTCTCGTTAGGGTCCCTGGATGAGGACCTCGGGATGGTCGTACCCGATGGTTAGAGACACAGTGATATGGCTGGGTGTCGTAAACAGTGGCGTTCGTGCATCTTCTCAACTTCCCAGTATCATCAGTCCAGTGAACTTTCAATTTTCTCTTCGATCCTACTTTAACCTTTCCTGTCTTTCTCCGAATGTTCATCCAAATGGGTAGCCGAAAGATAGTAACCAAAACCGGCGCATGATAGTGCATGGTTAATGGTTGTACAAACTGAACTGAACTGAGTTGTATACTGCTGAAAGTGAGGTTTATTAGGTCTAGCTAGTTCAGTTGTGAAAGCGCAGTAACAACTACTGGGAACTGAATATGAAAAAATATGTAAACGATGAGCTAGATGAATTCTAGATTCATTGGAACCAAACTTAAGATGCAAGCATTTTGAGGCGCAAACCATTTAGGAAACGAAACAGACTGGTCATGAAAGGCACACGCACACTGAAGACCAAAAGCAATGTGATGCTCCCAAATTCCTACACTTAAAGGGAAGTTTGATGGCTCGCAAATTGGGCCTGAAAGAAGTCAATAAATATAGCAGATAGAACCTACTACAACACCAAGGTTACTAAAACTGTCAAGAATCTGTAAAAGTATTCAAACCTGACGAAAAACGATTTTGCACCTGAGAAATAGCCAAAAGTTTCAATAACTAGAACACTAATCCTAATTTCCGCTAGTGAGAAACCCAAGGTTAACGAACAAAAGGCTTTCGACACAATTTATTAGAAGCTTACTAGCTGTATCGGGAACACGCGACTCGCTTTGAGAGCTACCTAAAAATGAAGCTTTAGAAATCCATCGTGACGAACAAACCGGCTGAACTTTCTCCACTGATTCAAACAATTCGTAATCGAAACAGGACAAACAATTCGGATTGTTGCATGTGAGTTTTTCCGGAAAAATATGAACAGGCCAANAACCAGCTTTGCTAACTCAAAAAAATAGCGCTGCTTACCTTTACTCTGTCTTTCTAGTAGTTTAACGATTGAACGGCTACTTGAACTCTGATAGCTGGCATACCAATGAAATACTTGTTGATTGGGCTGAAAACCGAAACATTAGGAAGCATGAGTACTAAATACGAGTGTCCATTATGTAANTTATGTAAAACCTTATCAGAAACATGAAAACTAACGGTAGCATTTTTCATTAAATGTTATTCGTATCAAAATTCACTATAAACTTATCGTGTAATTTTTCCACAGTAGCTTTGCCGCATTTTTCTTACCGAAGTTGGTTATGCAAGTAATGCTGCAGAGGAACTTCTATGACAAAAACAAACCTATGTCCGAGGTTTCACATATCCAAGGTTGCAGAAGGGCTTACAGAGAAAAACACTACTAAATAAAGGTAACTCCGTCCCACGGGAATTTCGCTTGCAAGCATACTTCCAGTGTCTTTGAGATTTAATAAATGCCATTCAATACAACGAAAACACTTAGATTTTTAACAAATCATTCTTTAGATAACCTGTCTCTAACAAATTCAGGTGACCTAATAAGAATTACATCATTCGAGCTTGCAGACACTTTTCGAATCGTCTGTACGGCCAAGTTACACACAGAAAATCTTGCTATTTAGTGTACTCGATACGAATCACTCCTCACCATGGCAAAGAAAATTTTGCTAAAATACTGTGGTACACCTCAGTGCATACGTTCCTAAAACCCAGCGGAGCCAGGTCTACAGCCAAACAAAACCAAAACGATGAACCAAGCTCGATGATATATATGTCGTTATCCATCTCGAGCGTATTATGGGATTTCCACTTGAAGGAATTTTCCTAAACTTATGGGTAGCATACTGATTCCAATTATTGGGAGTATTTATCAAAAACACAATGTAACCATGGATATATATAGCAATAAAGATTTAAGGATGGTGCTTGTCGTTGGGTTCCATTGTAGTATTGCACACCAAGGATGAATGCAGATATTACGGATACACTGATTCAATTTCAGTGAGCTGGTTGGATAAAGCTCGCCAAAACATGGCTTCAATTGCGAAAAAAGAATTTTCACTCACTGTGACGCAATCCGATGTAAGATAAATGATCAGATGATCAAAAAGAGAAATGTGGTTGGAGACGATAGGTAGTTTTTCATCACTGGGCAAGTCCTCTTCGTTCACTGAGACAACCCAACCCAGAACAACACACATAGTGCGAAGTACACACCTATAAAATGTTTCAAATCTTCACTGTGTCTTACCTTTTGAAAGCCCCACATGAACACAGCAATAGGGAGGCTAAATAGGCGTGAGCGAATATTGCCAGACGGAGCAAAGTGACAACTACCCCCAAGGGAATATACGGAATGAGTAGCAGCGAGTATACTCCCGCTACCCTATGAACAGTATGAACCAATCAGGGAAGGAAATGTACCTCATTGTAAAAATCTGCCCCACAGGCTAGCTGAGGTTCGATTGCACAGGGCTTTTAATGACAACGAACAATCGGGAGTACAGGCCTTTCAGCAGTATACCCAAGATGTATACACGCACCTGTGAACTGTATCCAGTAAGACGTTCTTGCTGAAAAGGAAAGAAAAACATTTCACCCTCCACCTCGATGAATCAGGGACATTTAACATGAAGGCCTGATATTCCTACTATGGAAAAGACCGCATCCATTGTTCGTTCACAGCATGCTTAAATGCGCCTGTGATTCCTAAGCCTGTCACCCAGTTCCAGTTGCTGATAAAACCTGACCTGACAACTAAGTTGCAGTTGTTGAGTAAGTCTGCACTCTTTCTCTCTTGTTTTTTGACAATTAGCTTCTTGGAACATGTTTCCCTCTTGACCACTGAGATTCCTTTTATAGCATTAAAGGTTTCTAGTAGATCGCTCTATAGTCGGCTTCGCTTCGGAGGAAGGAGTTACAGACCTGTTAACCTATTTTGGTATGCCTTACCATTTGGCATTCAATCATTCTGACAGCTAAACTGCATCTTTTTCAAATAGACTGTATTCGTTTAGTCAGTGTCCATGCCCGTGAGCATTACTGTAAGCAAGACCAAAGGCCTTGTAGACACGGAAGGAAAATGTTAGGCTCAGTACATGGTAGTGCTTACCGAAGCCGGACCAGCTAGTTTTGCGCCCTTAGGACAGTCAGAGCACACCAGTTCACCTAGATGTGGTCAGCTGACACCGGTGTCCTTCACAATGTTTGCGCTACGATCCCCTCTTACTACACTACATTGTAACGAGCTCTTTAACTCGGGATAAGTAGCTGTTTCTTTCGGTATTCAGTTCGTAGTTTAGCCCACGTAAGAAGATGCGAACGGGTTAGCAATCTGGAGGTAAGCCGTCGTGTGTTTGGAAGCTTATCAGGGATAAACCTGCTAGCAAAATTCCAGATTAGTAGACTTCACTGGCTAGGACACGTATTGCATATGCCCAACTGTCGTCTGCCGCACCGCGCTTTATTCGCTGTGGCTAATCAGGGTTGGAGGAAACCACGTGGAGGTCAACAGTTGATGTGGAGACGAGGTATGAAGAAATGCACAGAGCGACTAGGTAGAGTAGGTGTCTCTCGTCTTCCGGGATGGGGTTCAAAAAACTCCGAAACCGCATGGTTGGAGACAGTGAAGGTCATGGCTGCGAACCGACAGTAATGGCAATCCTGATGTCACTTTTTATCAAACCAGAATGCTTGAAATAATTTATATGCAGAGTTCGATTGCGTACTGTGTTGACCAGAGGTTCACCTTCTTCCCCTTCTCCCTCACCTTAAATTTTACCACTAACCTTGTATGCAATGAGTTTGGCAGCGATCAGTGAAGTTGGCTGCACTGTATTTCGCTGTACGATGATTCTGCTCCTGCTCCTGATGATGATGCATTCAGTTCGACTCATGCTGCTGAAGACTGGTAACGACCATGACTAATTGAGCATCCTCAGCAGTATGGTCATAGGATGGGGGTCTACGTTTAGATTCCAAAATTCGGCCTTTTGTAGGATTAACTGTGGAATTATACAATTGATGTTCCATGTTTCGGTGATGCCTTTGGCTAACAAAACTTGGAGTCAGTTTTTTCTGACTGTTATTTGTAGTACAAGTTGACTGAATGCAGCCTGAACGGTATATATCAACATCCGGATTCAGAGAATATTATTGATCGACACTCACCTAGCGCTCTCTTGAACGATTAACAGTTAATCATTGCTACAGATATTTTTTCCGGACTACGGAATCATTCTTTGGCTGAATAACCAGACCCGAGAAGATCGCAGTGATGATTACTGTATGAAGAAAAGGATCGATCCAAGCGGACATTTGTTGTTCATGTTTTATTCACAATCAACTATGAATCTAACCGTGA
>UZAN01058866.1:0-10043 GCA_900618425.1 Echinostoma caproni
CCAACAGAGCCGGTCCGATAGAGGTCAATGCGTCCATCGTGTGAAGTTGCATCTCTTCCTGGAAGGCCATTGGCCATCGTTTGATCGGATCCAAATTGGTACAGGATCCTTGGTTTACAGCCAAAGCTCCGAGCATGTTCTGTAGGTCTGCCATCTTTCTCTCTCCGGATAGATTAGACTCGGTTGTCTCATCATCATCATCATCATCATCATCCTCATTGTCATCATCATGTTCCTCTTCCTGATCCACATTCTCCGTAACCGAATCGGATGATTTTGCACTGATTGTTCCGGTCTCTACACTATCCGAAACCGGTTTGGTCTGGGGACTGATTGTGCGCTGCACCTGGTCCACCCCATCCCCATCTGATGTGTTTGAAGGTGATGAGCATTCTGTGGTCCCACTGTTCGACGGCAAATTCGTCTCGATCGCCGGTGCAGAATGCTCGGGATCCACTTGTGGATTTGGTGCACACGTTAGACTGGGACGTGGGGTTTTTGAAATTCGTGTTGGGCTGAAATGCATCAACCAGGCCCAGTCAAACAGTGCGTCCATCAAATGGTTCTCGCCCATCACCTGTATGGGTTCGCGCCCCGGAAGTCGTGCACACACACACACACACACACACACACACACACACAAACAAAATGAGAAGCAAAACCTGTATGAGTTCAAACAATGTATGGTTGGTATTTTTGAAGTACGGGAATTTGTTACGCAATTAAAATACCTAAATGAAATAATTTGTTTCTACTAAATTCGTATAGTTCAAGAGACGCTTAAAAATAATCCACTGGTTAACAGCTTAAAATAATATTAATAAATAAATTAAGTACCTGATATCACGCAGATTACTGATCGGTTAAAAAAAGCATACTATCTTTCTCCTCAACAGCTTGTTTATTGTCCTCAGAGGCGTTTACGGAATTGTGGAATATTCAAAACGAAAACACGAAAGCATGCACTCAAGCAAAGCGAGGGAAGCCCATAACTTCATCGTGTATGTAGCCACGAGCATCATAGGAAGACCTGATCAGGCCATGAATCTGTCTGTCGGTCTATCGTTGGGTCTCGAGATAAGGGGAAATTCTTCAGAAACACACAACCGGTGGTTGTGACTCATCAATGGTTCTGACGTCAATCAGACAGAGCAACCTCATCTACATCTCAGTGAGTTATTTTGAGACAAACCAGCCTCAAATAATCCTGACGATGATTCGATAATCAATCGGATCAAATTTCGAATACGCGATATTTGATCCAGCCTACCTCATAACTTTTCCAGGAGTTTTCACTCTGAGTTTTCCACTTTTCTCATCTCCCCAGTGATGCGAATGAGGTTCATGTTGCTTTAGCTCTCTCTCACACACACAGATAGCACAACAACGAAAATTCCACATCGACTACTCACATATGTTTGTTGGTTCAGACTGTTTAGCAGAGCCATACCAATTCACAGTGTTCACACTATGGAGGGAGGGTTAGAATTTATTCCGGAGATTTTATTCCGAAATAACGATCTTAACATCTTCACCATATGCCACGGTCAGGACTCCGTCCGTGAGTTGCCCTAAGCCAAAGCTGGGAGGGTTTTATTCACTAAAATTGCTTTGCAAAGGAGATCGCGCTGTAATACCAGGATCCTGCAAATTTCTTCCTCTTTGGATGCGGTAAGATATACGTGGGCAGAACAGAGAGGCAGTTCGGGATGCAGGCCAAAACACATGGCTCTAAATGAATATGCCGGTCTAGAGGGCACGCTAAAAGCGCACATATATTCAAACACAATGTCTGATTGCGTGATGGTCTCCTTGTTCACCTGTAACTGTACTGGTCATAAACTCAAGATTACCTGGTTATTTGGGGTTCATAAACCTTACAGGAGGCTTATTATTCTCCGGTTCATATTAGCATTGCGGATTATACACCATAAGCCATCATTGCGGAGTGAGGCTAACTAATTCGACCGTTAGGCTGAGTTACGCATGGAATTCCCAGTCGAAGGGACAGGCCATAAAAAATGGCTCACAAATTCTTGGTAATAAATAGTTATAGTTGAGAGCTAAAAATCGTACAGAGTTCAAGGTTTTGGGATTGCAAAGCGTGTACGAAATAGCATTATCATTTGATATTGAAATTTTCACGTCCTTATAGAAGCACCCTGGGGGTGGTGCCGGCTTAGTGGTTTCGCCACTGTCAGCAGCGTGTTTTGGACCCCGTGGTCCGAGGTTCGAGCCCCGCCACCCCTACCCGACTTTGATGGTAGGCAGCTCTGTTGTCATCCGGTTCAATAACACGCCTAAACTATCGGGGCCTTATGTGGTTCGCCACTCCAAGTCCCGGGGCCTAGATTGCCGGTTTACACCATTGAGTGACAGGTCCTCGTGACGATGGGGTTCGTCCCGTCTGCTATTCACCACACTTATCTGAGTATTAAAAAAATCTTATATATATTAGTCCATTTTCGAAACAAAAATAGGTCAGATTGAAAAAAAGCATTTTTATACGAAGTAGAGACAGTCTTGTTTCATAAAGCTGTAATAAGTAGGCGTCACCATTTGGAACATGGTAATGCATATTATCTATGGGCTCAGGTGTGAACAGAAGAGTAGCTATAAACACCATGTTTGTTACTGCTTACTTTTTGTTTTAGCGGATAAGCTACTCCCATCCCCCTCTTTAATCTCCGTCAGCAATCATTATTGATCGCTTTCCAGTGAAACCGAGAGTTATCTAANTATTGTTTACCATTGAACGTTGTCTATTTGAAATACTTTATCTCAGCTTGTTTCCAACAGGTCATCTTTGGTTGCAGATAAAACTTTCGACGAAAATGGGACGGGAGGAATTAAAATCTAGGTGATGTAATGTTTCAGTAAGTAAAAAATGCTCATTGCCACATGTAAAACAAATTCCGAGGAGCCAGCGCTATGCAAACATTGGATCCCTTTATGCAACCAAAAGCAATTCGTTCGGGCTCGGATGGCCTCAGATGAAGAAATCCACCCTACCCCCGGGGAATGTACAAATGCACTGATCGAGATGAGCATTAGGTAAACAATTTTAGCATACGTTCTGTACTAAGCTTGCTGCGATCAAAACGAGATCGACGAAACCAAATAACCGTATATAATTGTGATGGTCCGGTGATGAATTTATCGAAAAAACAGCTTGTTTTACCTACCGGACTTTGTTTTCGATGTAATATTTAGTCAGTGACAATAAAACCGATGCAGCAGANGACCTTATCTCAAAAAATATTTGTTTGAATTGGAGAAGAGCGTCATGCGAATCGATGGCTTTGGAACCATGCACACAACAATTAACATAAGGACTCTCAAACACACTACTATGTTGTCAGTTTGGAAATATGCTTGGTCACTTGTGTAGACTCTACTTTTCATTCCCTTATTGACTTATATATAATTATTATTGTATTATTGTTATTATATTATTATTGAAACCGCAAGATTTCTTTGTCGAGTCTTAGAACCTATAAGAAGGCTGACCACATATTGCGTAATAATACTAGTTGTTTGGAGAAACCAGTTTGTTAGCAAATGGGTTAGATTACAATATGAGTAAAACCGTGAAGCCATCGGAACTATTTCAACATCGTCACCTAAAGTGGATGGGTTCCTATCCTGCAGTCTTGAACCATGGAAACGTTGAAGAAAGTATTCAATCCTCGTCCAAACCTCGTTCAGGTTGAACCTGCCGACTTTGGTTGCACAGGGGAATCGCACGTGGAACACGGAGACCTAAGTTCGGTCTATGGAGTCCGGCTATGCCATCGCAAACCAATCACCATCTGCATCCACCTCACCGCGCTGTCGTTCGAGATAGTTGGTCCTTGTCCGGTTCTCTCACATTGAATATCTCTAAATGTCAGGATGTTGTGTTTTCCCTCGTGAACGATGTACTATATTCAGCCCGCACAGATAGGTTCCCCGCCCTCTCTGCCAACAATGAACCCGTACCAAAATCAACAATAGTAAAATACCTTGGCGTCACATTATGACACAATTCATCATGAACACTGCATGTTCAAAGCACATTCTGTAAAGTCTGTAAGCTTTCATATTTCTCACTCCGACTGAGAATACTTTCTTCTCCGCACAAGCAGGTTGTTAGGTTTGTGAACGCATCCATAGTCCCCCATTGGTTGTATTACTCTCCAGGGACTTTTCCGATATGTCGAAGAAAGACTTATTTACTGGCGAGATCTCTGAAACTTATCTCTAAATACAGTGGCATCGTCTAGGATAAACAGGCTGATTCTATCATAGACAGACATCTATAAGCATGTGAAAATTTAACTGCTAAAATACTCTCAGACACTTACCACTCATTACGCAATGAACTTTCACAAGCTGTATCTATGTACCTCCTCCACAAACTCAAGGCTCAAACTTTTATTTGCATGTACCGCTTCATATCGTACTTCTGTTATATCATATCTATCACGTCTAATTATTGACTAGAAGAAAATTACCACAGAATTGTGCAATCGCTTGCTTCATTGACAAACACAATATCTCCTGCCTTAAGTTTTATTGTATTATATTGTATATTTTAAATTGACATCCATGGATATGGAGTAAAACGCACCCATCCGGGTGTATTAATCTACTATTGACTTGCCTACTGATCGGCATAAATTTCGTCATAATGACAATCCGGTGAGTTATTTCAGCTTTTACTGAATTTCAAATAAGGGTCACCTCGACCAGACTGTTAAGATGAGCTATGATGAGCAACTGAAACTCTGGCTGCATTAACCAAGCAGACAAACAAAACGGAAGAATTATCAAAACGAATATCACATCAAGGCATTCAACACTCACCCGCACAGCAGCTGGATCGTGGATAAGCAAAGCCAGGCTTGATATGATTAACTTAATAAAATCAAAGTTTTCCGGATTGGGTAACAGTTTGAAGTTCTTCAGCAATGGATTGATATGTCGACCTGATGAAAAAGTATAGAAATTGAGGTGAAAATATCTCTCGATGAACTGTTTAATTGGGCGGGTTGATTAAGTCTGAAGGGTAAGAAAAATAATTAATACTACTTATTTCACTTTACTACTTACAAGTAGCTGTTAGTTTATTCATAAATATTCACAATATACTACACCTTGAATCTCGTAAAAATTGTCCAATAATTGATACACAACCTTGACTAATCGCTTAAGTGATTGCAACAGTGATCTGTTACACGCAAATCGTCTTCTTTTTCTTGAACGACTGATTCAACTAACTTAGGTAATTTGATCCAGTTGATAAAAAATCGATCATTTACTGAACTTGAATACGTTAGTTTTGCATCAGTTTCAAGCAGTTATATCGAGAGTGGTCTCCAGAGCGCAAACAGATGCAGTTGTTTGCATTGATTAACAACCTCGTTTTTCCGTATCCAACCCCTATTCTGGATAAGGAGGCACTTAAAGTAAACATTTTTGTTCATTTTGTGCCAAAGTCTATACTTACTACTCGACGCCTTTCGTTTAAACAGTCTAATCCGCCACAGAGAAATACTTTTGTGTGAACCGAATCATTGTGAAATCATTTGGTGGTTTGGTTCATTAGTTTTTATCCTGAAAAGGCACGACTTTTCGATTCAGATTCTATGAACATCCTCACCTAAAGTTCCCTCGTTAAACTTGTCGTTTGATAACTCGGGTCGTGATATGTTTTGACGTGACTGTGCTCTATGCCTGTTACCTTGGTTACGTTGTTGTTGGTGGTGGTGCTATAGCGGTGGTTAAGTGCCTGTTTTCGGCACGTTTTGGACCCAATAGTCCTAGGTCCTAACCCCAACACGCCACCCAACTATGATGGTAGGCAGCTATGCTGCCCTCCGGCTCAATACCGTGCCTAACTTACCGGAGCCTTTTGTGGTTTGTCACTCTGTCCTGGGGTTAGGTTACTGATTTATTTTACTGAACACCAGATCTTCGTCACTATGAAAGTAACCCCATCTGCTGTTCATCGCACAAGTGAGTAAAGAGAAAACACATAAGGCTACGTAAACAGGTAGCGAAACTGTTCCATTTCAGGATCCTTCCGGTGCACCTTATCAGTGAAAATAATCGACTGAACAACGAGGTTCCATTCTTATTAACTAGAAATGGCATTAGTTCAGCTTCTACTAATGCTTTCACTCGATTTCTCTGCAACCTTATTTTTCAAAACCTCTCCATTTTCACTCTCACACTGATCCGCTTATTCTATTCTTCTATTTAGAGTATCATGTCAGAATTGACCCATTCTATTGTTCATGGTGGTCTTGGGTGAAGGTATCCAACATAGTGATGAACTTCAACTATGTAGCTCAGGGGTAAGGGTTTGAAGTTCCGACCCGAAGGTTTGCGGTTTGAGTNTATCAAATACATTTCTATCGCATGTAAATTCGAACCTTCTCTTTACTCGTTCCTCCAAACAGGCAAAACACAGTGACCAAAAAAGGTAGGCGAAAGTGATTGATTACTACTATGTATGTATCCCGGGGATTTTGAATAGCTATTTGGAGTGTGAATCAACTTCACGCACAACCATCAGTGCAGTCAGTCACGTTGGCACTGGGGCGGGTTGTTCGTTAAGGTCAGGTCTAAAGGTTGATAATTTGCAAAATCAAACTCATTTATCACAAACGCACAAACATACCACAATTCAGAAATAATTGTGAACTAAGTGTGAATTGTTTTAAATGAGGCAACTGAATAATCCGAAAGGCTTTGCAATTTATGCTCGCTCACTGCGGTGAGCGGTCTAACTCTAGATTAGCCACCGAGCATGCAAACTACTGAGCAATGAAAGAAGCACCTAGTTATGCCCGCTGCCACACAACACTTACTTCGTTTCAGGGTGAACAGTTGACAGAGAAGACGTACAATTCCGGTCTCCACCACTCGAATATTGGTTAACTGGTCTGTTTCTTGTGCGTGTTTAACGAGGAGAAAAATCAAGGTGACCAAGTCATTTCGTTGTCCGCGACCAGCCCTAGAATGACTTTGAGACAGAGTAGCCACCAACGCCTCGTATATCGGACCCAAACAAGTCTGTCAGCGATAGATCAAATAAATAGAACAGTTTTTCAGTCGTTATCAATCAGATGGGGAACCATAATTTGAAACTGGGGAGTGTCTGAAACAAAAATAAATAGAAATACTCCTCATATGCATTGATAAGACACATATGGAAATGGAAGTTCCAATCCGGATTAAACCAATCACCCACTCAAATGACTTCGATCATTGCATAGTACAGATGCATGCTAGTAGTGTGACTGCGGTCACTTGACTGTCGTTGAAGTTATTCTCTGTTTCCTCTGTGTACAAGTGTGTTTTCTTTTTAGCACAGAAGTAAGAACCGATGTAAATGAATCGAAAAATTGAAGGAAGCAAAAGTAACTCACTGAATTGAAAAAGAGGGTAAGTGTTACACAGCTGTTTTGTTGGGTCTCATCAACCGTGAGAAACTATTGACTCAACGGAAGATCAAATATGGAATTCCACAAGTACAATTTAAGCATACATACTACTCCTGACTTGATCAACAGGCATCTGAAGACAATGTTTTCCTTTATTCTGCAAACTACGTGACTCTATTCATCTGTGAAGGCTTTTCGTGAGCTTCTAGTCTCACTCACCGCAGCATTAGCTCCTACGATTGAGCCATTGTATCTGAAGAGAGACTCAACAAGGTCGAAACGACTGAATAGTACTTTCCAGGTTTTCTATGCATGACGATATAGAACACTTACCTCATTTTTACACATATAATGTCAAAATCGAACCCAGTGTCGTTTATCCACGGAAATGATATGGGAGATGTCTACTACAGAGACATTTCTTTCGCATATCATTAGTTACTTCATGCTAATTACAAATGGACATAGCAAGTTGATCCCAAACAGTCACAGTTTAAGATATACTGCGGAGACACATATACACACTCTCAATGCGGAAATTGCGGAACTGCGTTTCGCGCATTCACTACTAATACCGATAGTAAACAGTCTAAACATATTTTGTCGCATCAAGTTCACTAAAGTTCGTCGGTCACTGATTGTTAAGACGAAGCTCAAACAAGCGAAACCGAATGTGGCCTTGTTGTCAAGGGAGGAAACACTGTCATACTTTTTCAAGAATCTGGATAAACATGTTCTTAATTTGTCAGATATAACACTATCTAGGATGCAGCTAGAAGCATTGTCAATGAGTGTCAAATTCTGCATTCCACCGAGAACGAACGATCCGATCAACACGGAGACAGAACTTGACTGTTTTTTGATCAACTCAAATGCCTGCAGCCTACTTCGTCTGATGCATCAAGTTAGTTCAAAGCAAGACTCGTCGATCTGGCACATCAATATCAGAATACACCAGTTAAACAATCCTATCTGCTCTTTGAGCAACATATGAAAGAACTGAATTTATTGAGATGAAACAAGGACATAGTCATTCTTCCACCTGATAAAGGCTCTGGTGTTGTCGTGATGACCTGGAAGGACTACGTGAGCAAAATGCTGCAGATCCTCTCTGACGAAGCTAAATTCAAAGTCAATCCTGATTAATACGACGCTGTGATGAAAGTTGAGCGCCAGGTAACGCAGGAACTTAAAGATCTAAGACAAAAGGGAGCGGTTGACCAAAGAACGCTGAATACTCTTCTACCAATAGGAACAGCTACTTCATGCATCTATGGGTTGCCGAAAGCACACAAGCAAGGAACCGCAGTGAGACCGATATTGTCAACGATCAATTCACCCGACTCGCCCATTGGTTGATGGAAATAATTGGACCGGTGCGTTCGAATCTATGCAAACATAGCCTGCGAGATACTTGACTTCATCACTGTTTTCACCTACATGGGCGTCAAAAACAAAGTGACGTCATCATTTGATGTACAAGCACTGCTAATAAATGTTCCTGTTCAGGAAGTGATTTCGATAATTCGTAATTACGCAACCGAGCACAACTTACATCTTAAAGTAAAACTTCCGGAATTATGCAGATTGCTAAATTTTTACACATCACATGTTTAATTTGTATTTGATTGCAAATATTATTTTTTTTAAATAGACGGAGTGATTGTGGGAAGCCCTCCAGGACCTTTACTAGTTGATATTTTCATGGGTTACCTTGAGGATAAGACGCATGCAATTCTTCAACAATTACCCGTGTATGGGCGCTATGTTGACGATGTCTTCCTGATTTGCAGGAGTGAGCGGCAGATGAATGAAGTGTTTCAACACCTGAACGAGTTACATAGAAATATCAAATTGACACCCGAAAGGGAAACAAATGGAGTTTTGCCGTTCTTAGACGTGCTTATAGAAAGACGGATCGACGGGTCACTGACTAGAACTACCCACCATAAGAAAACTTGGTCAGGGTGATACTTGCATTTAAATAGTTTTGCTCCAATAGCATACAAGTGTGGGCTGGTACGTACAGTGTTAAATTGAGCACGCCAATTCGCCATGAACAACAACAAAAAATTCAAAAATTGTGCGGTGAAACACCAAAAATATTGTTATTCCTTTTATTCGTAATCTCCTATTCTGACCGCTACATTCTTTTCCTATACTCTGTACCCTAAATCCCCCCCTCCCCCGCTCGTTATTATTGTTGTCAATATTGTTATGACGTTGGCACCAAGCTTGATCTCAAGCCGGTGTTAAATATATGTATATATATATATATATAAATATATATATATATTCTCATCAAACGTCGGCTCAATGCGGCAGTCAATAGAACGTACTATGCGGCCAAGATGGTCTTCATTGAACAGACAAGTAGAGTGCCGATGCCACCGAGAAAGGACAAAATCCCTACAACCGCCAACTCAAACGTGGTCTCTGAATTCCCTTGTTTCTGTGGATGCAGATACGTCGATCATACGTTGCAGTATTTGAGAACACGAATCTCCGAGCACATTCCAAAATGGCTACTGGCAAACGCAACTGGAAGAGCTCAAAGCTGTATCACGAAACACATGAAGGAGACTGGCCACCGAGTGAATCAAACGGACG
>UZAN01058870.1:0-11736 GCA_900618425.1 Echinostoma caproni
CTAATTTATTGATGCCCGATTTTCAGCTATTTCGAGTGGTTACATACTGTCTGTTTGGATTGATTTTAACAATGACAAATGACTAAGGGTTTACTGAACTTTGGTGAAGTTCGCCATCGTTGTACTTTGTAAATCCTGCTAAAGATTGCCTTTTGTGGCACGAAAAGAGTAACGCCATTTCAGACAGAAAGAAGCTAAATGTTCTTTTTGAGTCTGCTTGTTCGATTTTTCACAAGAAACATGCATTCTGTGTGTTTTATTCGAGAGAATTTCGACGACATCATCGAGTTTCACTGTGAGCAAACGAATTCCACTTCAGACGATAGACGGGTCGATAAATTTATCAACGAAATGCCGTTTGAGCGCTACCCGCCTTCGGGACAAGCATGCCTTGGGAAAGTGGAACAAAAATGCCACTGTAAGCCAGATATTGCAAGGTTGAGAGTTGTCCAAACTGTTCACTGTTATCTTTCGAAGAGCGACCAAACACTATTTAGATATACTTTCGGGCAAACATATCGATCGATCTGTGTCCACTAGCACGAGCTTTGTACGTGCAAGCAACCTGATACACGCAACAAAATATTAACATTGATGAGGCAACTTATTCTCAACCTGTTGAATAATGAATGGCTTGGTTTTCAACGGGAAAACTCCGCGGTGGTCTCGAAAATGTAATTTTCTGCCTCAAGTTGCCTCAACATCTCTACTAATTTCGTTTCGGGTTCTGGTCTTTTATTTTTCTCTCGTATCGCAACTGAGTTTACTGTTTTCACCAAGAGCATCCGTCCACTTATCGCCAAATTCAAACCGGCTTATCAACACCTTTCTCGCGTATTTAACTGGTCTGGATAGGATAGGATTTCGAGAGTTTGGTCGATTATATAATGATATTTCTGTAGCGTGGCGGATTGTACGGTAAAAGCTGGACAATAGAAGATATTTGCCGGACACCACTTTCTACCTACAACCTAAATGTACGTTCACATTTTTACTACATTCACTACTATTTACTACATTACTACATTTTTACTACGCCATGTGATGTTTGTTTTATACGATCGAAAACTGCTGTATCCTTCCGCGAAGGGAACTTTCACTTTTTGCTTTCACTCTGTTTTTGCTCGTTATCGCGCCGGTCGGTTCTCTCGCATTCGTGCTATAACGCAAACGCTCGTTAAACGGAACCGGTACTTTCTCTGTGCCACGGTATCTCAATAAATGTCCATAACAACCACACATCTTCTGGTTCAACCAGCGGTAACTTGGTTGTTCTGCGAGCTCGGGGTTCCCGTCACGGCCGGTCGTAGTCAACGTCTCTTCATTTCTATCGATTGTCGTCAATGTCTCTTTTTCCTGGATTTTCGTTTTGTGGTGCTTCCGACAATAATAGATGAACGAGGACTTTTGGTTACCTACAGGCTCATCGAATGCTCTCAATATCTACTCGATTATCACAAGGATGCAGCGTATAGAACTTAAGTAGAAAAGACAGTGTCACAACTTGCAATATATTAATGAGAAATCAAACAACAATGTGAGTCGTTCCCGAGAATTCCAGTTGCCCAATTGGATAATAAAGACCGAATTTATTTTCTGCCTATTCAATTACTCAACAATTGGTATTGAAGCATTGAAAGCCACCCAAAACTCTCTGTGTATCATGCGATTCAATCAAATTTTGCTAGTGTGTCCGCTTCTGCATTGTGCACAACTACACTGTTATACATCAAGCTAAAACCAGCAGTCAGTTGACCACAGCCAATGGTCCATTAGCGTCGACACACATTAAGCAAATCAGTATTCTATAAGTTTCTTTAATCGTAATTGAAACCTATCTATTTATTTGTATTCGACCAATTTTCTCCACGTAATAAATGCTATCACTCCATTGACGGTTGAGGTAAACGATTACAAGCACAACTGGTGAACAGGTGATGTCTACCTACGGACTATCATTCATTGGTGACTTCACAGTGTAGACACGCACTCCTCCATTTGCCTCACGATTCGATGCTCATGATTACATAATGTATGAAAGCAATTATTCAATGTCTCTGAAATGTAAAAATGTACTTGGAGCTTCCTCTTTTCTGCAATACCGTCATGCTATGAAACTAAAATGTGATTGAACTGCACACTTCACTGACAGGTCTCCTATATATTTTTTCTAGTTCATACTTCTTTGTCAAGTTGTTTCATCTCATGTTCACGTATCACTGTACTTGGAAACAAGTAACCGTAGCACCGGAATGTTTAACGCATAGAAATCTAAGACATTTCTGGCCAGGTATCAGGGTAGCAGCCCATCGCGAAAGTTGATTACAGCATACCCGTCTGTGGATACAGTATTCCTCAAAGTCTAACATGGCTTAGAACAAAAATGTCGAGATAATGTCTAGCCGAAGTATGGTCATTCAGTCTTGACATAATCATGGCTATCGTTGTAAGATAACGTTGCACATGTCTAATCCGAATAACATTTATTCTGCTTGACAAAACCAAACACATCTTCGCACGACCAGCATCTATGGTTCTGCTTGACCTGTAACAGTGCAACGGATTTCCGATCCAAACAGACAGTATGTAACCACTCGAAATAGCTGAAAATCGGGCATCAATAAATTAGATCGGGATAAGTTTGCCTCGTCCCAGTAACTCAAATTCTTTCTTTATGTCCATCTTAATTAGTTATCTGAGTTTCTCTTTTATTTCCAATAGTTGCTTTATGCTAAACTTTTCGTAAAAAATATAATGCTACATCAAGGCCATCTGACGGTAAGAAAAACGAATGGTCTACAAACCGATAATCACCACACAAATCCCCAGTGGTTATATTGATCTTTCGTCCAATTAACGTTTGACTGTTATGATTACATTGAAATACCTTACAAATTGGGGTGTTTTAAACCAATTTTTCTGTTTCTTTACCATGAGAAAGGCGTTTCCAGTCCGTTTCTGTCTCGCAGATATGGGCGGTCTTGTAGCGAACTCTTAAAGTACGTGTCAGACAGGGCCTAGCCTGACAGGTAAAGTCTTACTAGCTCAATATTTTGTTTCAGCAGAGAGGTGAATATTGGGAGGTGAAAATATTCTGTGCTATTAAAGTACCTAGGATATCGAAGAGCAGCGGAGCTGACAGGAATGCGCAACAAGATTTCCCCCTGTTCATAATCTAGCAAATAGGTACCATACGAGTTTAAGCGATGACGAACGACGGATTAGTGGGGCATATGATTCGGAAGTAGCTATGGGAACAACGGAGGTGGGGATTTCTATGAAATCCCGGCAAAAGATCCCCTGTAAGTCGAGGTTTCTGATGAATCTGCAAGTTTGAATAAAAGATGTCCCATGAACCAAGGCGATGAGATACAAATACTCTTGAAGGTGCCGGCGCGTTTGCCAAGCGTTACGGTACTTATTTTGAATTGTGCCAACCAGTTTCTTTGTTTCAAAGAGAACTTCCTAGAATTGTTGTATAAACTTTTCAACTAGAATTCCGTGCTGCAGCTTTCGATGACCAGTTGTTGCGGTCTAATCCAGAAAAAATGAGACCGAGGCGCGATGTTCACGAAGTACAGGTTAAGAACACGGGATGCGACAAAAGAATATACGCCAGAGTATAGCACGAATATAACTTGAATGCGTGCCCGAGTCCCATTACATCTACGGAAATGCTTTATCTAACTGACTACTTGAAACCATTAAAATAGTCAGTTACTAACTACAGTTTTTCAAAGTCCTATTTCGTCCCGTTTGGCTCGTATTTTGCATGATTATTAGGTGTCTTATCCGAGAACGCAGTAGCAGGAAATATCTTTACCTCATGTAGTAGGCACGTCTTATTTTTATCAATGGCTCATAAAGAAATCAGAAAATTTTATGACGAACACCAGACTTAGGCATTTAAATGGGAAAAGAGAAACGAGTTCGTATTGTTTTCTTACTCAAACGAATCAAATAACAGCATCGAATAAGTGAAAATATCTACGTTCTTTTCTTGCAGTTAGGTTTTCGTAAGAGCAAATGGATATGAAAGACTATATTTGACTCAGGCTAAAATCACTCCTCATTCACCCCAAACACGATCACTCTTGGAACACATTAGCTAATATGGTGAATAAAATCATCGATACTAATGACGATACAACAAATTATTGCACATCATCACCGACCTCCAGTTCAAGATGTGAGCACGCTAATTATGGTCAAATCCCAACCAAGTCACTAATGCGACACCTGACACGTTCGTCCGATTTGTACTCCCCCTCGTCATCTGTTACCCTCCAGATATGCACTTCACTCGATATTTAGAATAGATTTCTATAGAACATTCTCAATGGGAATCTACATTAGATATACTGGCGGGTAGAGAGCGATGCGTGTGCTGTGAACTACATGGATGAGACGAATGTATGAAAATTGAAACCACATATTTGCACCCCTGCTACGATTTCATATATTTAACATCTCGCTTTTCAAAAGAGAGATTTGTTACGAGTTATCTCGCGTGACAGCTCAAACGCATATGGATCATGCGATCGCGCTGTACTTATTTCGCTCCATTCATGGTCGCCGAGTAGGGCATAGATGGAGAGTAGTGTGCATGAACACTTCTTCATTTTATACGCACAATCCCATTAGGCTATGTGAGAAACACCAACATTCATTGTCACTTATGATCTAGCTCAGTTGTTTGCTTGTAACACTGTGAAAACGTGAAATGTGATCAACTCGCGTTATCTGAATTACGTTGGTGAATTGCGGAGACGGATTGATGCCACTATTATGATTTTTGTAACACTGCTTTGATTACAGTGATGAGTCACACCTGTCACTGCTCACCGGTTTTTTGAGACCTGGAACCAAGACTCCACCCGATTCGTTTTTCTGCGCCAGCATGCGTGCTCTCGTTCGATTCGATTTCATACTCTTTTTAGTGAATGAGAGATTCATACTGATGCTAATTGCGTCGATGAGTTATTTCAGTTAGTTAGTTGGTTGATTATTGCTTAGATTGCTTGTGACCCAAAATGCATTTGGCGGGTTTTCTGACAGAAGCACTTATCTTTCAATGTTGATATTTGGTGGCAACGACGGTTCTTTTAAATCGGCTCGTTCATGTGCCTTCCAGTGACAGCTGTACCAGGTCAAAAATCAGACATCGAAACAAACAAAGACTGATGATTCAATCTACAACGCAGGTACTTTTTCGTTTCACATCACGGCTGCCCCTCGTTTCCCCTTTTAATCACATTGCGCTGTGATCTGTATGCTTTCTGTTGCGTTGTGCGACGCAGAATTATACAAAACGTGCTCAGCTGACTAGCTGCGATCAACTCTTGTAAATACTAAAACTGATAGCTGCAATAAAATGTGCCGTATCAACTCTTGGACAAAGGAGTTTCAACCTCCTAGATGTTTCGACTAAATCTGCTGCCGAATGCAAAAACCGTCACCCTTTTTAAATAATCTTAAAGAGCACGAATAATGATAACCCGAAATGCTAAATGCTATCAAATTATATTCTGTCTTAACGCAACTATGTCGACAAAAATTGAACTTTGACCCTAAAACCTTTCCCCGGGCATCGAATTTCACACACCCCAATGCGTCCTAAAGCAGTTGTGATAGACATCCTGAATTTGTACTTCGGGATGATAACTGACAATTTTGGAGAGCAAGTGCTAGACAGTATTGTGAAAGCTGCGGTCATCAGCACCCTGGTGCCAGTGGCTATATGCTCACGTCACTCTCAATTGCGCTGTAGGACTAAATTCATCCACATCATCGGCAACCATGATGCGAAGGAAGATCCTCACTGATAATGGTCAACGCAGAAATGATGCCTTTGGTGAGATCAGTGTTGGCACATATAAGTATCCCGATCACATTGTGACAGGTGTAGAGAAGCGGGAACTGACAGAATACCAACCATAAGGAGATCGGACTGTATGAATATTCTGTGGGAAAATGTAGGTACGGACTGATATGAATATCCTCAAACTCCGTGCTGCGCATATGAAAAAATGCTTGAGTTGTACATTTCCATGCGAACGGTACAGGGAACACTCAAAACCGATCATTGTGTGAAACACAAAAAGCTGAGATGGAGCATGGATCTGGCAAACACTCCGGCATGATTTATGGAATGACTGAAAACCCCGTGATGGTGCGGCATACCTTATCGACCAACGGCCAAATCGAATTCATCATATTACGTCGATTACTTTCATTCGCACAATGCAGTAGCATCTTGTACCAAAACCGACATTGAATCGGTATCCTGATCCCTTTTTCGCCAGGAACACATTGCACTTGTTCATAACTGGTTTCCACTAAAATGTCGGTAATCATCAAAAGAATGTTGTGATCTGCGTGTAGACACATTATCAACCTTATCAGGAATAATTGGACTATTCTTATCCCCAGATTTGTAGCAACACTCATCACAAAGCACGAGTTAGAGGTATTGTTGATTGGGGAGTGAAATATTATAGAGAAAGACATGAGTCGAAATCGTAACTAATATTGCATTTGTTTCAATGGGCAAAGCCCACTGGTGAAGCTAAATATCGTCAAGGTGAAAATCCAACTTTCTCGATATAGTTTTAATAAAATAAAAGATAATTTGATTAAATTCAATATTTTCGATTTTTATGCGGGCGCACAGATACTACGTAATCTAGGGCAATTCAATAATTTTGTCGCTAGATGTTTTTCAACAGTCTTCATCACGCTAGTTCAATGGAGAGTTGGTTTTAAACATAAGTCCCACTCCTTTCCGGTATATGGCAAAATTTTGATTCTGATTGTTCTGTACTCACTGGGGAGAAATTCTGTTGGTGCTTCTATGGTGGTAACAAAGAGATGGGATATAACCTTCTGGCATCGCACGAATTGGATGTGGATCTGGATAACAGGATGCTTATATCGATTGAGCATAATCGAGCAGTGTCTTATAGCTGCCGCTTGAGGTGTAACAGCCCACGGATTCTGTTCTAATGTCTTGCAGTGAGCGTCAACAATGATTCGAACGTCGATCGCCCACTGCTCATTAGTGTCAACGTTTTATGGGCCGATATGGCTTTTCACTGAGAGGTGGACGTATATATACACACATAATAGCGAGGCAAACATCCAAGGCATGTTATGGGAATGACGTGTAAGACCAAGATACGTCTGACAATCACCTGCGACCATGCCCTCCGCGCCCAACAGGAGATTGAGAAACCTGTGGTGACGAGGAATCAATATTTCTTCTTTTAACCACTTCGAACCTTTACAATATCAAATGCACCACCTCAATCCACGTTCCATATATTTATGCGTCCGTCCATCAGCTTTTGTGAAACTAACGTTTTATTTTTCCTACTAGTGACTGCCTCAGTGCGGAGCTTGGATCTGGGTTTGACTATTCAAATTTGTGAACAGAGCCCTAACCTGAAGATTTATGCCTTCCCGTTGAGCAAAATCTTGGTTTTATTGTTTCCCCACATAGGACACTGTTGACTGCGATTGAAAATTTGTTGACTGTTTAGCTATTGTGTGGCATCCAAGATGTACTGAGTTTTCTGGTTACTAAATATGAAAAACATCTCGTTACGCATCCTCAAACAACTTCATTGGCACTATAAAGAAGGGATGTATTCTTTATAGATTATTTCGAGACATGTTACTAACAGGTCAAGATGTCCAAGCCTTTGAAAGAGACTAAAATCTCCCAAAAACACTATTCAACGTAAGCCAACACAATTTGTTCGGGCTTACTGGGTCTGTGAGGCGACAGTACAGTACATGTACAGTGTCGAACATGTCTAACTCATTCCATCGCATGTTATTCATCGTCTGGACAACATGCCTCAAAAGTAAAGTGTAATTCACCATTAATCCTGTCACGGATGAAGTGAAGAAACAACAACGACAACTGTCTCTCACTTTGTTGGGAAACTAAACATTTTATCGTTTTACTGATGAATCACACTTATCACTGTGCACAGTTTCAAGTTTGAGACCTAATACCAACACTCCACTCGATTCAGTTATTTCGGTGTCGTCACGCGTGCTGCTCCCGTTTGATTCACATTCACGGTCCTATTTACAAGTGACACAAAATGCTGCGAATTGTGACCGCGCAAAACGAGTGTTCAACCGATGTGGTGATGAACTGCCGCCATGGTTGAAGACCTCATGTGAAAGATGGCCCGCGACCAAAAATGTATTCGGTCGACGCAGACAGTATGCATACCTAATTAGCCCCACTCAAATCCTGTAATTTATAAAATTACACAACGATAATAACACTTACTGTATAAACCCTGCGATAAATTATTGTAACCTCTTTCAGTTTTGGAGTATGTCCACTCACACCTGAGCCACTATCACCGTTTGTGATTCTCTAGACGGCACTTGAATAAAAATCGAAATACTAAATTTCATCGAATTATAATTTGTTTCAAGGAAATTTTATCGAAGAATCGGGTTTTCATTGTGACAAAAATGTTGCACATTCGTCTGAAAACGAAATTATTAGACAACCTGCATTTCTAATTCGGGATTGTGACTGTCAGAGTGTCAGCGGGCTTCCTGAAACCTGCCTTATTCTGGGGAAACCAATCAAAACAAGGATAGGCAAGCCCGGACGATTGACCGCCACCGCCAACCAGTCAAAACGGTTGACGAAAATCTAGTCATCCAATTATTTTATATGCATTCCCCTGTCCTCACATTTTCCAATAAATAAACATGATTTTCGCATAATGAATGAATTCCTGCACACTTTCAGCTCTGTGTTCTATCTCACTACTTGTAGAATTCTTATCTGGACGAGAAACGTTACCGGAAAACCATCCTTTTGAGAATCCAGTACCGAGTGTAATCCTGTGCAGCTACACCAAGAACTGTCAACCATGATGAGACAGTAATACACGGACTGCTGTGATAAACCCTGATGCCAGTGGTCATATACTCCCTCTCAGCATTGTAATGTGCACTCTTCTTCATACAAACGAGTAGCCAAAAGACTGCAAACAAAAAAACCCTGATCACCTTCACTTGATGGCAACGTGATGCTTGGCATGTGCACAAAATATTTCATTGAAGATAACCACATAATGGAACCTCTAATCCGACGAAAATCATCCCATCATGTTGATGCGGCATTTTTAAAATTTCATCCCCGGCGATGATACTCGTTTAAGGTCTTCTCACTGTTCTGTATTTCCAAAAGGTGTGGTCGGACATTGCTAATTGGGAGAATAGCTCGGATATGGGTTAATAGAACTGTGCAGAATGAAACGTCGATTCTGAAACAGTTGGTCAGTGGTTTCGTCAACGTCTCTTCATTTGTGTTTATGAAATCGACGGTCTCTTTTTTTCATCCGTCAATGCAAAGTCAAATGCTCTAATTCATCGTCTGAGTGCGTGAAAGTCCATTAATCACTTCCGTTCGCGTCCACCAACAATACTACTCACAAATCTGAGCATTATCTCAGATCTGTGAAATTTGTTCAATCACTGTTCGCAAAATGTTGATTGGATGCAGCCACTTCCAAAAATGAATGTGTCTATAAAATCATGTGTTCAAACAACTTATTGGGTGAATGTAAAAGCTTCGGTTGTTATTTCGTTGAACTGTGCAAAATCATTGGGAATGGAGACAAATTGCGAAAATGATGAAGCCCTTGGATTCATGTAAATTCAGTTGCAAAGGAATGTGTGCATATCAATGGGGATCACACAGAAAAGCGGATAAGAAATAATAAGACAATTGTAGTCAATAACCTAAACCACACTGAAGTTGAGATTTGAGACAGAAAAACCGAAATCCGAGTCGTTAAATGTCCTCTAAATGTTTCACCAATTTTGGTGCATATTATGTCTTTTAACAGAGGAATGCTGTTAATGAGAACGTTCCTGCTGACTGATCAATGGAATGGCATTAAAAATTTATTCCAAACTTTTCACTTTCTTATCCTTCACAGGTAAAGTGAGTGCGATCTAATTAATTAACTGAGCCACTGTTGTAGTAGCATTTTGGTGATGTCGCGTTCAATCAAATGAAGCCATAAGAAGATTAAAGACAGCATGGAAATAGTTGGGTATTTGTAGTAATCGTAGTAACAGCAGCACGCACTGAGCGAAAGCCACTAATCACGGAATACGAATCAAGGACAATGTATGAGCACTGAACCCCACTGGTACTTGCACGCAGAAAAGGCCACAGGAATAGCAGTTCGGTTCGTTTATTGAAAGAAATCAGAGGGGTTAAATAATTGGTACAAAACAGGTTCATTGGTCAGCCAAGCCTCTAACATTTGCGTTCTAGAATTTCTAGCATTGGTCGGCTTCTGTCTGGCCCACACGGTTTCTGATTGGCTGGTACAATCAACTTGTGGTATGTGTTTCAGGAGCTATAACACGCGCTTTGCTGACGTCAACCGTGAAGCTTGATTGATCGCAGTTGTCCTGAAACTGCAACATCTCGCTTCTTGGTATGCGTCATCTTGCAGGCTGGGATCATGAAAGCTCTCCTTCCTCCAGAGAGCTTCTTCCAAGCGTAGTAATCTCATCGTTAGGCATTTCAGGAGTACTGGATTTCTGGTTTCTGATTTATGTACTTGAAGATGCTGGATCAATGCATTCATCGTTCGAACTGGCAGAATCCTTTGACGGATTGGTTGTCGATGATCTACTAAATCTTTTTGGCCGTTTCACCGGTGTTTCTTTGGTGTTGGGACGCACGTCATTCTCACACTTCAATAGGACATTTTTTAACAGTTCGCCGAACTCTGACATCGTCATTTGGCTCGCCGATGAAATAGCACTGTTTGCCGTTCTCATCAAATTCTTTGCTGCATCATGCGAGCAAAAGCAACACGACATTGTGCGTGACTTTTGGCGTCCAATGACTCTCAATCTGGAGGGTTGTGTGCACATACTTCCAACAATGTTGGGACTGTTCGTGATCAGCTTCCGCCGCTGGGTAATGACAGTCGGTACTTTGCAGGAATGCATTGACACAGGTTGCTTCTACTTCCTTCCGTATGGCGTACAGACTCAGGATGGAGTGTATATTTTCGGTGACCAAAAATCGAATAAGAATGAAGCAGTTTTTCTCTGATCGATCCAATACCGATATATCAGTCACCAATGGGATTTTGTGACCTGTAATGACATTTATTTTCACCATCGTTTGATGATCTTGTGCTTCCGGACAGGGGGATTAAAGCAATTCAGTTGAAATTGTAGATTCCGTACTCCCTTTGTCAACAGTGAATTTTTGCTTGGTGCCCAACTATAGTGTCACATCTTCGTGTGGGAATCCGGCGTATNGCGTATTGATTTTGTGCTCGTAGGGAAAGCACAAGGCTCGTTTCTTGTTTGACTTATAGCTGTGTGAGATGGGTACAACGGAGTTGTCGGCACACTCTCCGAATATAGTCATTTTTCGCGCACGCATGATACTTGCCAGTGCAGAATCGACAAGTGGAGCGCAAGTGTTAAGCTCCATATAAAAGACACGCGTTGATATGTTAGTCATTGCCAGAAGAGTAATGTTGTGGCTTCGGTGTGTGCTTGGCCACTGAAAGTTAGATCGGTCTCGTTTTCTGCCTTTGGAATAGAGTGATTGCTTCGCTGGAAGTCGCTTGTATCATATCATTTTGTTCACAAATCCTTTGTGCCTCTGCGGAAGTTAGACCTTTCTTCTCTAGCAACTTCGGTTCGAGTATCAAA
>UZAN01058871.1:0-11736 GCA_900618425.1 Echinostoma caproni
GGACTTTTCAGGTTGCCAATAAATGTTGCTGAAACCAATGACGAGATAGAAGATCGCATCATGGTTGCAACACTCCAGATAATTAATGACAGTACATTGACCAGAGACGAATTAAGAAAGAAATACCGTAATGATCCATTATTCAGTCAATTGGAGATTTTTTACCAGACGGTTGACCCCCAAGGAACACAATTTCCGGTGAATATTTGCCCTTTTATTCAGTCAGGCATGATCCGTCGGTGGTTGATGGTTGTCTGATACGGGGTGCATTATATGTTGTTGCATCAAACTGCATTAGGAAAATTTTAGCCTTTGTGCATGATGATTATAAAGGCATGTCTCGCACGAAACGGAGAATTCAAGAGTATTTCTGGTGGCCTCGGTTCTTATCTACTGTCGATGTATACATTGCAGGCTGTTCCGCCTGCCTTAATTCAGAAAAGAGTTTACGTCCTGTCTCAGCGCCTGTAAAACCAGTTGATTTCCCTTCAAGACCATGGGCAAAGTTATCCTTGGACATTATGGACCCAATTAGTACTGCACCGGTACACCAGAAGTATATTTTGGTTGCAACCTGCTATTATACTAAGAGGCCAGAAGACCAACTGTGTGGAGAAGTGATCACCCAGTCGATTATACGCTAGCTCAAGCATATATTTAGCAGATTTGGATTACCAGAAGAAATCGTGTCAGACAATAGCCCTCAATTCACGAGCTACGAGTTCAATCAGTTCCTGAATTCTAGTGGTAAAAAAATCAGAACAGTATTATACAATCCAGCTGCCAATGGTATGGTAGAAAGATTAAATCGATCTTTGAAAGAAATTATGCAGGCAAACCATTTGGACCGACTGAACTGGGAAGATTTCCTGCTTAAAACATTGTTCACTTACCGGACCACACCACACACGGTGACAAATAAGACACTAGGAGAATTACTGTTTGGTAGGGCTATTCGAACGAAGTTAAATGCTGCTTTTCACCCAACTAGCTGCAATGACACGATTTACAAGGAGCGCTTGAGAACATACCAAGATACATACGGATGAGAAACTAAATCGTTGAATGCTGGATGCCATTTACAGACTAAAAACCACGTTATTCAGAAAGGGCTCCTGTGTTTTGGCCTTCGCTCCAAGTTGTGAATTTTATGGGACCGGGAACGTACCCACTCGAGAATGGAAGAAACGTTAACACAAGACAACTCTACAAAATTCCGATGTCACGTGGTCAGGGGGAAACTTGACAATCAAACGACACAGCAACAGCTCCTACTGTAAGATGGAACGCAGCCCAGACGTCTCATCTTGAACCCCAAACCAGTTGATCATTACCCATTATAAACGCTTATAAAAGGAAGGAGGTGATGTTTTACGGTTTAATGCATTTGTTCGATAATACTTGTATTCATTGCCCCCCTTGAACACGAAACATCAATACTCGATACACACACAGACGTACAGACATACACGCACGTGACATGGACGTTCCTCACATGCAACCTTGATTATGCTGACCAATCAGACTGCACCACGTGTATGCTTAGTATTGATTGGCTGACTACTGATTACTTGTACGGCCAGTATCGGCTCAGGACATGGTTCTGTCATTGTACATGAATTACGTTGCTACTGTTTTGTGCTAATTAAAAGGATTTACTTACGTGCATATTACGAGTTTTATTGAATACAACAGAAGGTATGGTAGGTGAAAATCCTTCTACTCAGCGCTCCCCCAATTCCACCCTACCTCATCTCCTAAACCACCTTCTCGGCATGCTGGCTCGTTTATCAATCGTCCAAATATATCAGCTCCTAATCGGCTCAATAATATATCGCACCAACTGCACCAAACAAAACATTTCATCAGTGGGATTTCCACCCTACCATCAACAAACATCCTCACCTCAAGGACATTGCATACCATGAATCCTGGACCATCCGGTCAGCTACCCCTCCCTCCATCTCTTTTCAACGCGTTCATCTCACAGTTCCTCCAAGGATTTCACAACTCCTCTCCAAATATCATTGCTCCCACCGCATCAACCTTTGGTAACCTACATTCAACTGATAGCTATCACAGAATTTCCCTTCTTCTCGAATAGTCGCTCCATCATGAACAAGTTTTACTCCCTCCAGAATATTGTTTTTGTTTCTAGCCCCTATCTGATATTCGTTATCGAATCTTGTCTCCCTGAATTCACCTCATCCGAACAAATATTGCTTTTGGGCTACCACTTAGGAAAAGCAGAAGTCGCCGAGGGAGGCTGTTTAGTATACACAAAATGTGACTTCCGCGCAACCCCTCATGATCACTCCTTTCTAAACTCTATTGAAGACTCCATTTGGTTAACATTGCAACTACCAAGCTCTTACCTCCAAATAGGATGCCTGTACAGACCTCCCGGTACTTGTGCGTCAGACTTTCTGCTCATTATTGACGCTTTCAATTACCTAGCCCCATTGCCCAGGTCTTTCAAACTAATCGCTGGTGACTTCAATGCGCCGAATATTGACTGGAACACCTTCAGCTCTCCTTCTCACCTTACTGATTTCATCTCATGCATTCGCACTGGTTACTAGACTCAACATGTTTCATCCCCTATCAGGTTTGAATTTTGACGTGCTGTCTGCTACAACCCACTTATACTGACAAAGTGGAATATCTACCGATATTTCACTTATTATACACTGCCTGGGTTAAACCAAGGCACTTTTTATAATTCAGTGACCGACCACAGGTCACACAGTTTTACAGAGTTCGTGGTAAAATTTCGTTTTGCGTAAACAGTTTTGTTTACTGTTCCCGTGGCATACATTTGTGTTCCATTTTTCCAGTGTTGAAAGTAGTCATTTTATCAGTGTTAAATTTTTAAATTTTTCCACCTTTCAATGTCTGCACGGAATAAGGTGAACGAGTGTGGCGGCTGTGGTGAGTTTGCGGCCGAGGGTATCCAGTGCGAATGGTGTCATCTTTGGTATCATAAGTGCTGTAGTAAGCTGACAAAAAAGTTCTACGACCTTTACACGATACACAGTTCCCTGCGATGAATCTGCTTCCACTGTAAAGCGTTGATAGGGGAATGCTCACTATTTCCCTGCGATGAATCTGCTTCCACTGTAAAGCGTTGATAGGGGAATGCTCACTCATCCCCAGGGACAAAGCGGCGGGCAACACCAGCCAGCCGGATCAGCCTAAGGAAACGAAACCTCGGGTGCCCAAAAGAGAGAAAGCAAAGAAAGGAAACCGTAAGGAAAACCGGGAACCCGATGCACACACGAAAGGAAAAACTACCGCAGTAGCTCAAGAGGGGGACGCAGAGGGTATGACAAGGATAAAAGAAAGGTTGGAACAGCTTGAAAAAGAGTTGAAACTCTTGAAAGAAACTAATCAAGCAATCCTAGGAAGGGCTAGGAATATACTTCTGCATAACTGCGTGGAGCCCGTGGTTAGAGACTCTAAGTCTCGGCACGAGGCGGACCGGAAGTATGTGCAGACCGCGCTTAGGCTAGTGGGGATGCCTACCATGACGGGAATTATGAAGTGTCATAGGGTGGGACTATGGAAAGACGAAAGAGCCACCCAACCCCGGCCTATATTGCTAGCCCTCACGAGTATGTATGCCAGGGACTGCCTGTTGTTCAGATCAGCGGCAATAGAAAGCATCACCAGGGGTGGCATAATTGTCACCCCAGATAATGGTACGGTGATCCGTAGAACAAACTGGCCACCCACCAGTAAACAAGAAGTGGGGCCGCCGAAGAAAGCAGTAGTTAAGCTAAGAAGGGTAGGGGCGCCCGAAAAACCTAGATCGGCGACTAACTCAACGAAGGCCCAAATGCGGGTGTGCACACTAAAGGGCACACAAGGACCGAAGGGTACACCGTTGAGTAAGTCAACGCCAAAACCTAAAGGGAATCCGCTGCGAGAGTTAAGGGGTAGCGANGTAGCGAAGCGAAAGTTGTTGGAGCGGAGAAAACCACCACCGCTTTCAGCCTCGCAGCAGCTGCGAAGCTAAAACCTGTAGCACAAAAATCCGCTTCCTTAGAACAAGATAGTCGCAGGAACGGAGCGCAGGGAACCTCTCCACGCAAAAAGGTGTCGGAGGACCGTCGCTGAGCAACAGTAGTAGCGAATATACCAAAAAGCCGGCCAGGATTGGGCGTAATTACCAGTCCCGGACGAGTGGACCTAGAGTTCCTAAAAAGAAGTCACGCACGGGCATCCAAGTCAGTAGATTGGGTAGATCTAAAGGCAGCATATCGTGGATAGTGGAGCCTGCCTTCGGCTGTTACACAACAGCAAAAAACGGGTTTATCCCTCGGACCGAAGACTCCCAGAGTATAAAAGGGCCGCAGTCGGAACAGCTACAAGCGGATAGTATTGCAATCTGGTGCAGCTACAAACGGACAGTATTGCAATAGGATTCCCAGAGTATAAAAGAGCCGCAATCGATACAGCTACAAGCGGATAGTATTGCAATCGTGGTATAAAAGCGCTTGTATCGTCCGAGGTAAATGGGGCGAGATTGCAGCACGCTCCCAGGGATCCGAAATCGTCGTTATTACGGAATCATGGTTGCGGGAACTGCAAGTTATAGCAGACCTGGGAGGCTATAATAGTTACCGGCAGAATAGAGTAGACGGCAGAGAAGGCGGTGGTGTGCTAATATTAGTTAAGTCATCGCTCAGCCAGTGGAAAACACAGCTGATCTTAGATACCCCCAAAATCCAAGCAGTAGGATGCAGTAGGTGACTTCAACTTCCCGGAGATATCCTGGGCACATGGATCCACGACTGCAGGGTCTCAAGGGGAACGACTGCTGAAGTGGCTACAGGAAAGAGCCCTTTCACGACATGTTACAAAAGCAAAGAGATATCGAAGACAACAGCGTCCCTCTCTGCTTGACGTAATTGTCACAAGGTACAGCTCGGACATNGTTGGGCAAAAGCGACCACGAAGTGATTCGTTTTAGACTAACGGTTAGCTATCGTAGACAAGGACCCACCCTCATCCGGCTCTATGGGCGCATAAACGTCCCAGAGTTGGTACAGGCTGCAAATATCATCAATTGGTACCCGACGTCCCAGGAGATAGATGGCACGTAGTTAAAAGAGGGTTAACTAACCTCACAGAAAGGTTCGCTCCACTGAGGGAAGGACGAACCAGACATCGACCATTATGATGGAAATCCGGGATAGAGAGGGCGCGGAAAATTCTCAGACAATACTGGGATCGCTTTAAGGTTTACGGCACTCAACAAGCCTGGAGTAACTACAAGCGAGCGCGAAACAGATGTCAAGACCTTCAAAGGCGTACCAAATATGAATTGGAGTTTAATTTAGCACGAGGTGTCAAAGAGAACCCCAAAAGCTTCTATGCGTAAGTGCAAGCCAACGCACGCATACGGGAGAGTGTAAGAGCACTGGATTTATCCGATGGAGGCATAGCTACGGGTAATCGCGACAAAGCGGAACCCCTACTTAAGTTCTTCAAAAGCGTGTATAGGACCCCAGTCGACTATGATAACTTGTGTTTAGCAAGGTTAGCTGATACGCCAGAGTTTGCTGATATTGTCATCTGTGAAAAGGATGTACATAGAGAACTACAGACGCTGAACAAGCACAAATCAACAGGTTCGGATGGAATTCATCCAGCCATAGTGCAGCCGCTGGCCGGGGTGCTAGCCGGGCCGCTGACTGTAATGTTTAGGGATTCAGTGCAAACTGCTACGCTACCCCAGGACTGGCGTACAGCTGCCGTAGTAGCACTGCACAAGGCTGGACCGGAACACGAAGCAGAAAACTATAGACCCCTTAGCCTGACGTCAGTGCTGTGTAAGTGCCTAGAGCGACTAATCAGAAAGCAGATTTTCCTACATATGACTAGCAATCAACTCCTGTCACCCGCACAACATGGCTTTGTGCAACGGAAATCATGTCTCATGAATCTGCTTGTATTCCTAGACGAGGTCACTCAACGTATGAATGAGCAGAAATATGTAGAAGTCTGTTACTTAGACTTCAGTAAAGCATTTGACTCTGTCAGCCATAGATTGTTGGACTTCAAAGTTCGGAGCCTAGGCATATCAGATAGAGCCAGGGACTAGATTGTAGCCTTTTTGAACAACCGCAACTTCCGGGTCAAGGTGGGTGACTGCATTTCTAACCATGAGGTGGTTACGAGTGGAGTTCCCTAGGGCTCAGTGCTAGGCCCCTTACTTTTTCTCATATTCCTCAATGATCTGGCACAGGATCTTCAAAATTCCTGTTTCATGTTTGCTGATGATGTCAAAAAGACAGGGTAAGCCTGCAAACGAACCTAGACGTAGTCCATCGATGGTCGGTTAAGTGGGACCTACCTTTGAATTTAAACAAGTGTAGGCTCTTAGGAACGAGAGTGGGGGTATATTCGCTGAATGGAGCTCCCATGCAGCAGGCCCCACAGATGAGGAACCTAGGGGTTCTTATGACCCAGGATTTTAAAGAATCAACGCAGTGCTCCAAGGCTGCAAGTCAGGCTAGGGGGCAGCTGTTCGAGCTGTGTGCTACAGTAACATGCAGACGACCTGAGGTTTTTCTCCCCCTGTATAAGTCGATTGTTCGCTCACACATGAAATATTGTGTGCAGGCGTGGACACCGTATTACAGGAGGGATATATCGTGTTTAGAAGGAGTGCAGCGCCCAGCTACCCAAATGGTGACTGGGCAGAAGGGGAAGAACTATGCGCAGCGGTTGAGATATCTTGATCTCTTTCCGCTGGAGCGTAGAAGACTGAGGAGAGATCTGATAGACACTTTCAAAATTGTAAGAGGTCTATCGGGACTCAACCTAGATGACTTGTTTACGATTTTTCGTGCTGAGAACAGGAGAGGACNCGAGATCTAAATCTCTTTTCGCTGGAGCGTAGACGAATGAGGGGATATCTGATCGACACTTTCAAAATTGTAAGAGGTCTATCGGGACTCAACCTAGATGACTTGTTTACGATTTTTCGTGCTGAGAACAGGAGAGGACATGGCTATAAACTTCAGCGGTACCACGCCAGGTTGTAAGTTCGGGCCAACTTCTTCGCACACAAGGTCATACCTACGTGGACCAGGTTACCTGCAGAAGTGGTCAACTGCACCAATGTTAACGCCTTCAAAGTGGCCCTGGACGCGTGTTGGTCAGCAAGGGTATCCGAAGTTACTATTTACAGTGGGAACGCATGGAATAAATTCTACTTTAGCCGGAATAGTTGAAATGGTGCAAACTCGGGGTTGAGTGTTAGAATTATGCTAAAACTGACTGTCCTGTCACATGTGATCTGTGTATACGAACGCATGTATATCTGAGGTCTCTAATCAATGAGGCGAGGAGATATCCTTGCTTGGTTTCCTCCCTTTCAGCATACCCCCAAGGAGTCAACTTTCTGGCAACGGGGCTAAATTGAGAGGATCACGAACACCTAATGAACTGTACGCAGTGTTGGAAGCTACTACCATCCGCCGACAGCACAATGAAAAGGACGCTCGATTGCCAAGAGCCATATTCGTCCTGTTGAAACTGAACTGAACTGAACTGAACATACTTGATTTGGTTTTCACTCGAAATCTATCTAGTGTCGATACTCGTACACTCGGTTACTTCCCTGGTAGCGATCACCGAATGGTTTCTTGTAAATTCTTTGCCCTCGCCAATCACAAACAGCACTCTCCTCCTAATCTTGCTAACCTTACTTTTTTTGGGATCTCTTTCCGGCTTTACTGCGCGCTAGTGACTGGGAGGAATTTTTCCAAACATCTGATCCCCAGCAAGCGGCAAATATATTATACTCCAAATTTATACATAGCTTGACACTCATCACCTCCTTCCGTACCAGTCCCATGTATAATCGACCTGACCCTTTATCTCGCTTGAAAAATAAATACGCAAGTGCTCAATCCTCCTACTCAAAATCCCATGACTTTTCCCTTTTCATTTCTTTTTTCATAAAATA
Organism: Echinostoma caproni; assembly: GCA_900618425.1. Lineage (NCBI taxonomy): Eukaryota > Metazoa > Platyhelminthes > Trematoda > Plagiorchiida > Echinostomatidae > Echinostoma > Echinostoma caproni. The sequence continues at coordinate 7,982 of UZAN01058871.1, forward strand.
TCCGATAAAATCCGCAATCTTACAAACAAAATACACAAAAAACAGAAAACTGCTGCTTTATTTAAACAAGATGAACTATCACTTATGTTCCGTATTTTAAGATCCGGAATGCTCATTCTCATTCCAACATAAGTTACTTAAAATTACCAGATATTTTAGTCGCCAATTCACAAGAATCTGTTGCAAATGCTTTTAACTCTTTGTTTAGCTCTTCTATGATCGTCAAGATCCCCTTGCTTCCATTTCTCCTGCTTCTTCACTCGAGCTTACCCTATCCCACATAGAACTGCAATTTCATGAGCTGACCAAACCCCCTCTTGCAATTAAACCTTCCACTCGATTTGGCACGGATGGAATTCTTCCCGTACTGCTACGCTTTGATGGGCCGGACATTCCTCTTCTACTCACAAACCTGCTTAACCTCTCACTGAAATATGGCAAATTTCCCAGTCAATGGAACATTTCTACCATAATCCTGCAACACAAAAGGGCCCCCACATGACCCCTCCATTTACCGCCCCATTAATCACACTCTATCGCATCGAGGATTTTCGAGCACCTGGTTAAGAAACATGACTGAATACCTTCTCTCAAACAGGCTTCTTCACGATGGTCAACATGGTTTCCTGCAAAACAGGTCGTGAAGCACCTGTCAACTTGATTTCCTCAACTTAGTCACTAAAGCAGGGGACAGTGGAAAATCCCTGGTGATAATATCTCTTGATATGACCAAGGCGTTTGACCGTGTTTCTCATAAGCAGCTCGTCACCAAACTGCAAACTTTTGGTATCAACCCCCCATCCTGAATTGGTTCTTGTCTTCCTCTCCAATCGTACCCAGTCAGTGTGTGTTCATGGCTACTTTTCCTTACCTACCCCCGTTACTAGTGGAGTAGTTCAAGGCAGCGTCCTGGGTCCCCTTCTATTCCTCATGTACAAAAATGATATCTTCCCCACCTTCCATAATTGTACACCGTTTTTATTTGCAGATGATATAAAAATAGTTAATGAGTTCCAACCTCATGAATTTAATCATATTGTTACGTTAATACAAAATGATCTTCTCAGACTTGACCAATGGTGCCGCACATGGAACATGGAATTCTCGGCCAATAAGAGTACCTTTAGGACGGTTCGATGACATTTTCCCCCGCAATCTTTCCCAATACACACCTATTACCTACAACCACTCCGTACGTGATCTTGGAATACACTACTCTCACACATTCAACTTCTCCGAACATGTCTCTTTTCAAATTTCAAAAGCCAAAAGAAGCACTGGCTTCATAAATAAATCTCTTATACTTCCTGAATTTAAGCTACTTTCTTACGTCACCTTCGTAAGACCATGCTTGGAATATTGTCCAATAATATTTTCTAACACCCGTAAAAGTGATAAAATAGCCTTGGAAAATGTCCAACGTTATTAACCAAACATTTACTAGGATAGAGTTCCCAGCTTAACCATAAGGATCGATGCGCCATCCTCAACATAGAACCTCTATGGCCTCGTCGCATGAAAATAAACCTTCGCTTACTACATAGGATAATCCACCATCGCATGTTTTCTTACTCGAGTGCACTATGCACATTTTCGACATCTACATATTTCCTGCGTAATAGTAGATCTCGGCTACTAATCCCCAGGTCCCGCCTCTCCCCCGANCCTGATGGAATACACCACGTTATGGAATCTGATTCCTGCTGAGATCGCGAATGCGCTTCAGCGTTCAAATTCAGAATGATGCCCCAGGAATTCCTCAAGGCGGAAAATGCGCTTTTCAAAACAGGTGTGAACCTTCGAACCAAAGAGAGATTTCAGACAGGTTCAAACTATTGGAAAACTACAATCTCCATCATCCAATATGACCGTGGAATTTGCTAGCCAAGCGGGTGTGTACATGCATTCAGCTTCAAAGCTGGATCTGTGGAGCATAATTAATTCTGGTATATACTCCTTGAAGTATTGTGACTTCTTCCTCCGTAATCAAAATGTTTCTCATATCGTTTCATTTGATTCACTTGGCTTAACTCCGTGGCACATGCTAACCAGGCAGCTGTGTCCACTTTCTAAACCCAATTCTTATCAGTACACGGAATCTGATTCAAAGCTGGATCTGTGGAACACAATTAATTCTGGTACATACTTATACACGTATTGTGACCCTATAATCCTAACTAGAAATCCTTTGAGTGTCGTAACTCTATGCACCCTATTTACCGTCCAGAGTTTCGTCCTGTCATGTTAATCCTACTGATTCACCCCAGTCCATTTTTCCTCTGCACATATATGTTTATATATATATATACTCTCGGGTATTTGAATGTAAGTACTGCATGATCTCTACGTCCCAGCATGCACCTACAGAGAATTTGTTCCACAGGTCTAGCTTTGAGGCCGCATCCAGTACTGCTATGAAATTGTTTGAGAAAGTGGGCACTGCTACCTGGTGAGCATGTGAATGTACATGTATGAGAATGTATATATATACACTCTCGGGCAATAAACCTCTCTGCATATTCGTTCGCATCATGCTTTTTATCTCCCTCTCTCTTTCTCAGGTGGGTATTACCCCAGACTGCCGAGTTTCACCTTTATGTTTCAGATTCGGTTGGCTCGGGCCTGTCGAAGGCTGAGGGTCTACACCCTAAATGGACAATCTGGCTCCGGCAACGGTTGTTGGGCGCGGTTGTATCCACCGTTTAGACTACATGCGTTCGAATTCCACACCAGGTTGAGGATCCCATCCTCTGCCTCACCTACAAGGTGTTTTAAGGTTGGGTATCTAGCGTGTAGTCAGTCCCACATCAAAGCGACCAACGCCTAAATAAAATAAATAATAATAACCAGACAATCCGTTAACGGTGAAGCCCCGAAGCCCTTTACTCCTTGCTCAAGAAGTCAGTCCATCTGTATCTATCCTTGAAACAGTTTATTTATATTCCATTTGTCGTCCTACTGTATTCTGTTGCACTTCCTTGGTTCGACCGCAGCTCTTCCTCTGAAATTCTAAAGTTTTCAACGTTCACTACCCTCCTCTATTCTTCGAACTCGTTTCCGCGCATCACCTCCCGTGTGGATATTTTCAACTGCAATTCTGTGTCTTCCCCAATGTTCTTCATAAGACAGTCGTCTTCAGTGATGTGATCTCCATAACAGATCACCCCCAGTAGTCCATTATACGACCTNATCCGCTTTGTGTTTCTTTTTCACCGCAATGCATGGTTACGATGTCTTCTGTACCCGTTTGAAAATTACGTTCTTACCCTCTCTGTATAATTAATTTTGGTCATTTTTTTACATTATTGTACATTTGGTCATGTATCCTTCGCAGGCTCCGTGAATTATACTGTCATTATTATTATTACATGCTGCACAAGCGCATTTGAATGGATCCACTACAGTAGCGCTCATCTCCTAGTTCCTTTAGGAGCACGATCTTATTCCTAATCTATTTCAGGAAGGTTTAGATCCCCCACGGTGAAGAATCTATGGGCCCTTCTAAGCAGCTCCTGTAGGGTCCCATGACGTGCGGATGATGCCAGTTACCGTCCAGATTCTTGAACTGATGAGCTACGGTTGTCTTCTCACAGCGCTTCGATAGCGTATCGTATGTATTCGTTGTTGTTCTTCGTCTGCGAAAGAGTAAGGGTGGCAGCCAGTGTACTCTGTCAGGAAGACCAGCTACTCGGAGTTGTGCAGGTTCATACCGCTTATCCGACATCGCACACTCACCCTTGCGGGTGAGTGAGCGG
>UZAN01058873.1:0-11736 GCA_900618425.1 Echinostoma caproni
GGAGTGGCGAACCACATATGGCCCCGATAGGTTAGTTGTGGTATTGAACCGGACGACAAAAGAGGAAAAAGGTCAAGGGCGGTCAAACTCAGACCTGGCATGAGTGTATGAAAACTGTATCCAGGACATAGGGTTACATAGGTCTTTTCAGGCTCCTTGGATGGGGGTCACGAAATCATGGTAACCGGAGGTTGGAAACACTGAGGCATATGACTGCGTAGCAAACAGTTCCGCTCATGAATCTAATCAATAGCATTCCAACTCTAGTCTATATGAATTCTCTATCATTGCTTCAACTCTGCTGAGAGCGGTTTACAGAAAATTAGCTTGGCAACAGCATCTTCCCTTTTTAATGCAGGTTGAGACGATTAGATTTAGTGGCCTTTGTGAACGCTAAGCTCACGGGTCGTTATGAGTTGTGTTCCACCATGCACGATGCCGGCCTGGATTATTGGTGTGCATGAAGGCGGAAGTTTTAGAGAAATTCAAGCTGTCACAACACCTCAGACCACCACTAGATTATCAGAATGCGGAGTATCATTGATGAGGGAGCTGTGCTGCATAAAACTATCAGGTGGGGGGCTTTTGAGCTAGTTTCGAATGGCGATCAGCCAAGCTGGTTGGAACAGCTCATCGCAGTCTAATCGTCACCTTGCATTCGAAAGTCATCGAAACAAACGGACAGTTTAGTGCAAACTAATGCGTGGTTGGGGTCGGGGGCGCTCCTCCGGTAAGATTAGAAATGTTGTGTACAACCCCACCATTTGTGGTTTTCATTGATGTGGTTGATTTGGTCCGTCGCTGATTCAGAGGCCAACTGCGATACCTTGAATTTGAGCGGCTGAAGGCTAGCAATAGGTCAGTAGCTGTGCACAAACGATCGTCGACCGGAATCCAATCTAGCACGGTTCCAACTCGCACACTGAGAGTTACGCTAAAGGTCTTCCGAAACGTGCATGTGAAACTTCACAGATGGCCTCGATGAGGAGCCATGAGGAGGATAGAGTTAGGGTCGTGAACATACCACACATTGATGGCTAGAGTTTCGCGCATATGTGCCAAACACGCCTGTCCTGTACGCTTCCGGATTCGCATGTTAAATGTGGCTAGTTTCATCGATCATCGAGAACGAATATCTTTAGATGGTGGATAATTCCCTGAGACCTGAAAGCTGGTCGAAACAGGGTGCAAGAAAACAGTGGTAGGATTTACATTCAGCGCACTACCGTCAGTACAGTCGTCCAAAGTTCCCAGGACAAATGAATGCTATGGGAGCAATTGGGGTGAAATGGAGGAAAGCAGGTGACCCAGGGAAGTTCGAAGTGCAATAACCAGACACGGCCTATGGAGTTTGACTATGTAATCACCATTGGACGAATACCTGCACTGATCACCCAGCCCACCGGCGAGATACACAGGAAGCCGACTCATTCTCTGAATGGCTGTCGTGAAAAAACTGTTAGATCTAACAATCTTGTAGAACAAGTGATAAAAAAACACAAATATGCCAAAAGGGAGATTAAAGCAGATGTGCCATTTGTGAACAATAATTGAAACGGTATAAGGAACAGAATGAGTCTATCAAGATGTTGAAAATGCGTTTTTAACAGGAAGAACCTTCATCTGAAGGGGTATTGGCACACATCAGAGTATGGTACAGAGCAGACGGTAGCTGTGACAAGGACCCATTAAGTGACAAGTTGAACAACTTTGAGTACCTTCCTAGATAGTAGTGTCGCCGAAAACCAGTCCACTGACAGCAACCTAAATTACTCGCCAACCTGTCAAGTCAATAAGTCCAAAAATGAATCTGTTTGGCAAAACTCAATGAAAGGGAATGAATTTCTGAAGGACAAAATGCTAGTGAAAGAATTTGAAAAATATCGGAGGACGATTCTGCCCATGGATGCAATAAGCCAAAATAGTGGAGTGCGAATGAATTTATACGCGGCCCACGTATATATCCGGGGTTGATAGAAAAACAAAAGCAGAAAGAAAAACAACACAAAATCAATCACTCCGAGGCAGGGGATAACAGTTTGAGTGTTTAGGTCACCAACTTGTGACCCATAAGTCTCATAAGTCCCGGGTTCGAACCGCTCCACCACCGCCCATCTTCCCAGGTAGCCTTTGAATGGCCGCAGCCCCCCCCCCTTCGTGAATGTTGACTGTACATTTGTATATGCAATAAATAAAAAAAATTATGAAAAGTAAACAACTACATGTTTCATTGTATTGCGGTTATTTTGATAACCGACCTCAGGCTACGTCCGTCCTCATGCAATGCGTTCGCTGAGCTAAAACTCCATCCACATGGATGCATAAAGCTTTGATTAGACGTGGGGTGGTTGATGACGATTGTGGCTGTAACACAATTTTCCATTCTTTTAAGCAAGATGTGCTATTGGTGAAACAAAGTAGCGGGAGTAGATACATAAAACATATAGGAACGTCGAAGTAGCAAAGGTTCACCGAGTTGCGTGAGATTTCCCATTCAATGATGGAGATCAACAGCGTTGGAAGCTATAATAAAGATACTATAACACATCATCTGAAGATGCCAAAGGATATGACAGCTGAGTGACAGCAATTACATGATAGCTATTTCGAGAATCTCCAGCTGTATATCTACGATTGAGCTTGTTGTTGCATCAAGAATCAACATAAGTTCGTGTGATTTCGTAACCTGCTGTCGTTTATCCATGATCAACCCTGCATTAGACTGTCAACGTCATAATCACTGAGAATGATATCGCTGTATCTGAATGTAAGACCGTAACTATGATTCTCTGTGGTGTATCGAAGTGACCAATTTGACCCTCGATATCCCTCACCCAGGGAGAAGCAGTAAGCTGACCGTGAAGTTTCGGGTTATGGTTTGGTGTAGGAACCATACTAACAACTTCAATCAATCTCGCGACTATGCCTGTGTTATCATCAGGAAGTAGAAGAACAGAAAGTGAGCTTCGAAAATTGAGTTCAACTAATTCCCAACATTAAATCTTTTCCGGTTGTTAATAACTGCTAAGGGCAACAAATGTAGTAAATTGGTCGACATTGTCATAAACACCTTCAATGAGCATCCTGAAACCACATATGAACGGCAGTTAGCTCGTATTTGGTAATATTCGGCAAGTGTTAGATGACTATCGTATCACTCTCATGACGGATCAAACCGTGTGCTGCACGAGACGCTGGTTTGAAGCTTGTTTGTTTGAAGCAGATGACATGAATAATCTGGTTGAGTGAATACACCTAGCCAGACGCCAGATAAAAATGTCGAACACTGGCGTTTCTAATCCGAAGATCTGTTTCCTCCATGCCGCGTGGCAACTAGTGAATAATAACTAAAGAAGTAATTGAGTCACATAAAAGTGAGTATACTCACTGCGGCGAAACGGCCAGGAGAGACTTTGGATAAGGGTTCCGGCCAAAGGTACAAGGCCAGAAGATAAAATTGATCGTTGTAGCAGGGATTGTGAAGACGAATAACGCGACAACGCAGACGAGGTAGAGCAAGAAGACCCCATTGAAGTTGTGGCAGCACGCTTTCTCCCAGGACGCACTGCGCAATGAATTTGGGAAGGATTTGAGCTACCACCCTTAACACAGTTAGCTTCCTCTGGGTACGGACTGGCCAGAATAAACGGCAGCATTGTGACAGGAGTCGATGATGGCCTAGATGATGCAGTGTTCTTTCTATCCATGGCGCTAGATGAATCATTATCGTCGGGAGCCCTGTCTCTGAAGGAGTTGCAAGCTCTCAGCGGAATGGAGGCCGCAAAGCCTAACGCTGAGACAACAGCCCGTGCGGTACCAACCACAACTGCGCCAACTGCAATGTTGGGCAAAAGGACAAAACAGGAGAGCTTTTCAGACGAATTTTACTTGGGGCAGCTATACCCAAAACATTGAACTCATTTCGGAAAATCGATCATTTACGTGAAGCCTGTCTGTGAAATAGACCGGCAGCGGGGTAAAATTGTACGTGACAATGGGTTTACGTAGAAGCAGGATGAATGCGCTCGAACAGTACATGCAGACGTATACACACAGTTATTACATTGATGCGGCAATCAACAAACACCGAAGAAACAGCAATGAATATTGAGAATGAGCGCTCATTAGAGCAATGAATATAATTTGCCTAACCCTAACCAAAATTAGGCTAACGTATGCAAGCGGTGGTAAGTGGCGTTACGGGTCGTTGAGTTTGACAGTCGAAAAAGTGGTAAAAATGGGTAGCATTCTGCTTAAAGTCAATTACAGTTAAAGAGAAGCCATCTATTAGTTATTCACGTTAATCTAGGTAACCATCGTACCAACATCAGTTTGGTGACAAAAATAGCCTCGAAAAGTGAATCTCGAAGCGAAGTAACTTGAAACACATTAAGTGAAACTCGCATTGAGAAAAGCTTGTTCACTCACCTTTATGCATAGTGCTATCGGAGTTATTTGCACGACTTTCGATATTACCAGTAGCTGCCTGATTGGATGCAGCGGAAGAAGCTGGGTTAGCAACAATGGGAGCATCAATGGTATCTTCGGCATCCGTTGGGACAGGGTCCGCGTCATCTTGTTTGTCTCCCTCGGGTAAGAGACCCATATCCATTAGGCGACGATTATGCTCCTGGGTTTCAAGCTCTTCTAATTCCTCTAATTCCTGTTCCAAGAGCGCTTGTTGTTTACGTTGCTTGCGTCGCATCCGGCGCTTACGGCTTTTTGTCATTTTCACGCTTTCCTCTTTTTCTTTTGGTGCTGTACTCACTAGGAGAAGCATCGGTCCGAAAGCAATTTGAAACAAAACAAACCAATAAATACGCTATCAAATGATTTGCGTGCTTATTATACTATGTATCATATTTCACAAGAGTTTGATTCTGAACTGTTGCGAACAAATCACAGTGCAATGTCTATAATGAGGAAAAACTTTCCCTCCCTATTTCGTCAATGAAATCTTAGCGACAGAGGTTTTGGCTGATTTTAAATCAGTTGATAATCTAAATTGTATATCATCCGAAAAACAAACGTGAACGCTAAATTTTGAAGTAAATAAGTATGAAAACTAATTTCAACATTATTGGGAGCCATTACACGGTCGCCACTTAACAAGAGAAGTTCTTAGTGCACATACCTGCCGAGCCAGACAGCTGTACACCGCGCCGCTGCGCATCGAGCGCTTCGGCTGCCATACGACGAATCTGCGAATCAGAAACGCATACTAGGATATTTTCCGGTTTGATATCCGTATGTATGATGTGACACTTGGTGTGCAAGTAGTGCAACCCTTGGAGAGTCTGAAGTCAAACGAATAAAGATGAAATTATTGAAGACAGTTGAACTCGGACAACCGTCCACTAGATGAAGCTCTCTGAAAAGACAAACTCAGGGCTGAAACGTAACGATTTGTGGTAACGTAAAGCCTGATCACACGTTAAGTTGAATTCGTTCAAAGAACAAGAGCTGGACAAACGATACATATGCCAAAGCGAAAATGATGACATACTTTTCACTGAAAATTTTGTCCACATTGGATGAATAAAGTGCACTCTCAACTTGACTTGATACCCAAGTTCACATTTTAGCGCAGCGAACGAGAATTAATGGGAACTGACTTAAGCACCTTGCGTACAATGGCTGTGATAGGGTTAGAACCTCAGATTTTAAACCATTCGATAGAAACCCTAGTAGTCTGGCAGTTATGATACAGGGAACATGTCGTGTAAGTCATCTGCCTCTCGCCTTGAAATAAATTAAACCGAGGACAGCTGAATTAGGGGAACTAAAAAAACCAAGTCTCCTAATATAGATGTGATAAACGAAATGGCGGAAAACTGTGATTATACTAAACTGCAGAATGCACGCTGCTTCACGGATGAGGCTTTGACTAGCTGAAGGCTCCGGATGCGATTGCCCAATGATATAATCAACCTGGGATTGGTCCGCTAACGAACAAATCACGGACAGATATCATTAAGTGTTATATTACTTCTACTACCTGGACTTGTTATTATGCTTGATCATTTGTACCACATTGAAATTCTTTTTCAATCATCCTTCTTTTAAATTTATTTAAACTTTCGAAAGCCTTAGAAGGTCGGGGTAGGTGTCTGGGATCGACTGGACACAATTTCCTTACATCTCGCGAAATGCTCCTATATGACCAAGGGTCTCAAATAGCCTCTGCTGAAGAAGCCCTACCCATTGCCTTCTCGTGGCGGCTTTTACTCACCAAAGTGAGGAGACGAAAAGCCGACATCCGGGGCCATAACCGGGTTGGTGGACCAATGGTAGTTCACCTAGGGGAGTTGGCCAAAAACCCTGATTCCAAAACTACCATGAGGAGGCGTACGAGCTACGCACAACTTCCTGGTTGTGGCAGTGGTCACCGGCTCGATTGGGCACTTTGGACGTTTGACCCCGTCCAAAGGGTGTGATCCAGCGAACTGGGCACCGGCCCCAAATGGTCTTCGAAATCTGAGCTCCGTTCTGTTGTCTTGCGGATCTGGCTTTCTAGCCAAAGGTTGCGGGTGGGAACCCCGAGGCTATCCCCTTTCCTTGGCCGAAGTAACTGGGAAGTAACATGCCCACACAACCCATGAACACATAAGAATGTGTTCAAATTTCTTTCTGTTTACATGTGGCATATATACCAGTTCTTTGTAATTGGTTACGTGTTGAATAAAAACGAAAAAACTCATTGTTGAATAAAGCCTAAAATCTGGGATGCCTTCTACACTATGCAGACCGATTGATTGCTCGGGTATTCAATAAGATTTATACAGTAAAAAATACCGCAATGGAGCTCCATCGACGGCCTACGGTTCTAGGCCAATGTTTTGAAAATTCGCGGACGACTGTGACAAACCGAACCTTTTGTACAGCTGCGTCTCCCCGAATGTTCATAACCTTTGGCGCTGTCTCACTCCTATGGGTGTCCGAGGAAGTAAATTTTATCTTTCGATCTCTTTATACTAACAGTCAAAGCCGAGTTCGAGCTTACGATACTTTTTCGCCTGAGTTCATTACAGAAAGTGTTCGTCATGGTTGACCTCTCTTATCATCATCAACATCGTACAGCAAAATACAGGGAATCAAACTTCACTGATCGCTGCCAAACTCGCAATGCATGTGCATCGGGGTTTGATGGACGGGTACTGCTAGGGTGTCTAGCCACTAAGCGTGGGAACGATCAGGGTTCTCAACTCAAGTCTTTAGTTCTGATAAGAACCTAACCGCAAGGCAGAGGCTGAAGCGGATCAGTTACTCCTCCACCATTTTTTACCGACTGAAATGCAAATTCTATTTGAACCCCCAACCTGGAGGACCAGGAGACTGGACTTCGTCCGACCTCTACCCTTCGACCTTCCAGGTATGATTAGATCTTCGGCTTGAAATAAGCCATCCTGTGTAGCTCGTTGGGTCAGAGGTGCACAAGCCATCACACCACGTCAATGTGCAGTCTCGTCGTGATGCCTCTCTCTCTCCGTTTCTATTCAACTTCGTCAGACGTAATTTTGAAAACAGCTCTATCCCCATGCGAGGATAGCGGTATCGAGTTGCTTCCGGGTGGTGGTAGATTGCCTGATCTGGTGTGCTGCTAAATGCGGGGCTTTTCTGGATAGTCTGAGCGCTAATGTAGCCTTGTTCGATGTGTTTTGCACCCCCAAAATGTGAAAGGCTTCTACAAGATTGAGTTGGCCCGGCTCTCAATCTCACTTTAACTGGGGAAGTTGTAGAGGAAGTAGACAAATTTTGTTATTTGACAGCTATATCTCACCCATCACGATGAGGCTGCAGCTTGAGATAGTGTGCAACCCACTGACCCAACGAGCTACACAAGATGGCTGCTGCCATACCAAAGATCTAATCATACCTGGAAGGTCGAAGGGTAGAGGTCGACGAAGTCGTCTCCTAGTCCTCCAGGTTGGGGGTTCGACTAGAATTTGCATTTCAGTCGATAAAAATAGTGATCGATCTAAGTAAATAGACCTCCAATTTGCTTCACCCGCTGCCTTGTGGCTAAGTTCTTGTCAGAACTAAAGGCTTTGGTTGAGAACCCTAATCGTTCTCATGCTTAGTGGCTGGACACCCTAGCAGTACCCGTCCAGCAAACCCTAATGCACATGCATTGCGAGTTTGGCAGCGATCAGTGAAATTCGCTGTACGATGATGATGACGCGTCGCAGATGAAGTGTCAGCACGCGTACAGAAGGCTCCATTGGTATTTGCCATTACAGCGAGACTCTACCTTGACGTGGTGTGTTGGCTTCTGCATCTCCGTGACCCAACGAAGAAGCTTCGCGGTGGTCAGACCATGACGCGGCGTAGAGGTATGAACTTAGCCTCAGCATTGGCTTCGGCTGGTGCAGCTCGCCTTCCATGCTGGGGCCCAAGGGATGAGTATTACAGAAGGCTAGAGACGCTGGGAGATATGGCTCAGAATAGATATCTGTGGTGCGATTGCTGTGCGGTTTGTTAGGCGGAACCCCGTTCCCCATAACATAAAAAAATCTTCAAAAAGTGTACGGTGAAACTACCAAAAAAATTTCATTCAGTCAGTCATTCGTTCTACGTGTTCTCAGTCTTCCCCATTTCAATTGAATCTCTCTGTACCCCTCCATAACTTCATTATCATTGCTTTGCGTTGGCACCATGCTTGTTCTCAAGCCGGTTTAATACATAAATAACTGTCAAGCCGAAGATTTAAGGGTCGAAAGGGAAGGTTAGATGAAGTCCACTCTCTGGGTTCGACTGGAATTTGCGTTTCGGTCGGCACAAAATGGTAGAGGAATAATTTATCCCAGTAAATGGACCTCTACTTTGTTACACCCAATCTTGCTGTTCGGTTCTTATCAGAACTAGAGGCTTTAGTTGAGAACCCTAATCGTTCTACTGCTTAGCGGTTAGACACTTTAAGGGTACCCGTCCACCAAACCCCAATACATGTGCACACAAACTAAAAATAATTCCATATTGCATCGGTCGTCGAGCAGGATAACCAGGACCGCACTGACCATTGCATTGAGTGGGGTACGTAGTGACAAGTGAACTACTGCTCAAATATCCCAATCTTTGTTTAATTGACTTCGGTGCCTAACCCTCTCCCCTCGCCTCTTCTCCCGACTTGTAATAATCTCGTAAGTGCCTTGGCTGTCACTCGCCAAAGGTCGTTGCCAAAAAGCAATGTAAGTAATCGACCACGAAATGGATTGCAGATTCTGAAGCCTTGTCAATCACTGAATCTGAGGGCCTTAAACGTGAGGACGCTGATGCGTGGTCAAATAAGCTTGTCTAGCGCGTACAATTGAATCCTTAGGGATCGATATTTGCTGCGTATCGCAGACTCGAATTCACGATCTTTCTACTATAAGCCATTTAGACGCGCCAGGTATATCCTCAAGGTACACCCCTCGCAAATCAGACAACGGTCATTCAGCAGGTCAGTGCGAAGAGGTTTTACACTCAGTAACCGGACCGAGTCCCCTCTTATTGATGGGATAACCGTCAACAGTCGTTTATGTGCAATGTCTCCAGGGTTCAATCAGCCTCTGAACTCATTTGGATGAGTCAGAGCTCCGACCTAGGCGCACTTGCAAGTGACTTGAACGCGAATATTGGAAAAGCGAGCGCATAAAAAGCTAGCCTATGTGGTAGTTGTGCTCTGCCCTACCTCGCATTATGAAAAAACGCTGTTTTTCTGATGAGGAGAAAACTAGTGTTATGGTAAAAGTAAGTTAGAAGTGAAAACATTGTTCTCAGTTTGCCTGTTGAACTCCTTGGAGACCAAAAGTTGACAGTTTTTTTCGACTGAAGACATCAAGGAAAATGACAAAAATCAACGGAGGGTCGAGCTATTATTTCAGTTTTAGATTACACAAGCAGGATTACAGTAAAACGGAGATAAACCCATTATCGTTTACACAGACCTAAAGCGCGACGCTGACCACGCCCTCTCCCGTCGACTTCGCCCGGCTGACGCTTTGCACACTACAAGAATTGAACGGCTGACAATGCCCATCCGTTAGGCTTAGGGAGGACAAAATATCTACCATACTCCAACGAAGAAATTAAAGCCTTTGCCGTTCTTACTGGACCGTTTTTAGATTATATTCTGACTATCTAGTCAAGTCTACATCCCCAGTTGAACGACCAAACTTTAGGAGTCTAATTTCTTAGGTCTTCCAAATTACTTACCTACTAACTGCTATCGACCAATACAGTTGAGTTCCATTTGCTTTGACCTCGCTCACAGTTATTTGATATGCGTCCCAATTCTCCTCCATTTTCAGTATGCTGTCCCAAGAAAATCCCGAAAGGAGCTTGTCCTCGATGTCAGAGGAGCTGAAGACTTTCCTTCGCAATTGGTCATTAGCAGAACCGCTTACAACCCACAGTTCAATGACCAGACAGAGACTGGATGGAACACTAGAAATGGATTGTCGGTAGTTAGGGCACTACTACCACCGTTCTTTCAAGCTGTAAGTTAAATGTACTGCGTCAGAAGAACTACTTCAAGTGAAGATCACCTCACCATAACATAGCAAGAGACAGAACTGTCCTACATAAACTCAACNTTTATCCATATACGAGTACCACGGAAGTGCAACTAGATTAGATTTGAGTGTCGTATCTTACAAGAAAAAAGGGGAATGTCAATAGCGGAATGCAGTGAGGCAAACTTCGCTGATCGTTGCCAAACTCGCAATGCATACAACGTTAGTGGTAAAATTTAAAGTGGACATGGATTCGATCTATTTTGAGGGAGGGGGAAGAAGGTGAACCTCGATGGTCAACACATAGAGTGCACAATCGAACTCCGCATACACAACGTTTCAATCATTCTGATCAGATAAGAAACGACAGCAAGAACGTCACTGCTGTCGGTTCGTTGCCATATTCTCCAATGTCTCCAACCAAGCAGTTGTGGAGTCTTTTGAACCCCAACCTAGAAGGCGACAGACATCTACTCTACCTAATGGCTCTGTGCATTTCTTCATGCCTCGCCATCTGTTGACCTCCTCGCGGTTTCCTCTAGCCCGGATTTGCTACAGCGAATAAGGCGCGGTGCAGCAAACGACAGTTGGGCATACGCAATACGTGCCGTAGTCAGCGGAGTCTACTAATCTGAAATCGGTGTGCCAGCAGGTTTATACCTGATAGACTCATAAACACGACGGCTTGCCTCAACGTTACTAACCCGTTCACACCATCCCATGTGGTTTAAACTACGTAAAAACCGATAATCAAAAATCTCCAGTCCACGGATATCTTCTACTCATAAACTCAGGGTCTTACAACCGTGAAGCAGGACTGAACGAACGCTAGCACAATATACACAACCTTTCAACTTCAGTGAAATGTCGCGTCTACGCCAAAGGTGTTTCAGTGCTGCATATGCTGCTGGAGCCTTGGAAATGCGGGTGGTCATCTCCTTTGCTGCACTACCGTCATTGGTCACGCAACTACCTAAGTAGGAAAAGTAATCCATTACAACTAAATCCTGACCATTTCGTTTCAGAGCGGGAGTACACGAACCCCAGTCCTGCANCGAGTGACGTCTGCAGTCGAAAACCTCTAGCCTATGGATGTCTTCTACTCGCAAATTCAGGGTCTCACAATCATTAATCTGAACTGAACGAACTCTAGCACACTATACACAACCTTTCAACTTAGATGAAACGTCGCGTCTACACCAAAGGTGTTTCAGTCCTGCGTATGGTGCTCGAGCTTTGG
>UZAN01058874.1:0-11735 GCA_900618425.1 Echinostoma caproni
GAGAATGCGAGGGGACCTCATAGAGACGTTTAAGCAGCTGACCGGCGCCTTGGTAATAGAAACACCACTGCTGCACCTATGACACAACACCAACTTTAGGGGCAACGGATGTAAATTGGAAAAAGCCCAAGGTAAGAAGGTGTGTTAAAGCCCACTTCTTTTCGCATCGGGTGAATAATGTGGAACCGGTTATCACAGCAATTGGTTGCTGCTCGTAGCCGTGAAGCTCTTAAGCACTAGCTGGGCGAGGCATGGTCGGATATATTTCCGGACGATAAATAGGACTAACAACCTGAGACCATGTACTCAAATCCCCCGAGGGCTACCCTAGGTTGATGAAACCATGGGCAATCAGAAGCATCAAAGCAAAGTTCTTTGCACACAGAATAGTTCTTCCCTGGAATAAACTGCGTAAAGAGGTGGTCTTGGCACCAAAGTTAGTCCAATTTAAATCCAAGCTAGACAAAAATCGCGCGGTGGTATTTTCAAGGGACGTTTTATCCATGGTATTTTCGTTCTGAAGCCCCGTATGCTTTGTTTCTTACAACTCTCGCCGTTCGCTCCTATATTTATGCTGCGACTGACCACTGTCTGACGACAAATCTGTTGTAGGGACGACCGTGTGCATGAACCCAGATACGCATCGCTGTCCCTGCATATGGTAAAAGAGCATCACGGCATAAAATACTTTCCTCTGTAAGTAGCCCAAGCCTTACGAAAGTCAAAGTAGACAGGTGAGGACGATGAGCCTCATGTGTATCTCTAATCAGAACGTCTGTGAGATCCAACGGCAAAAAGGAAGCTGATGCGTCCATACCTCACATACAAACAACGACCTAAAAGCTAGTGTGGTAGGCGTGATTCACTCCCAACTGGAGAGGTGAGTGGTAGAAAACCTATAATGAGCAGAGTTGGGGATTACAAACCAAATTATGATTCACCGAGGCATCCACTTCTTCAATTGAACACCAATCCTGTACCCAATATGTACCTGAAGGAGAGAACAAAGAAAGGATAAGAAACGACGGGTATAGGTTTAAATGAAATTAAAAAAAGGTAAGTATCTGTTTTGACCAACAACGAATTGCAGCCAGGACTGGTAGATAGAAGAACAGAGTGGTAACGTATCGGCCACCACCATCCTCCTAATCCGGGTCTAACCTGGCCCTGGATGGACCGCAACTAGTGCTTTTTGCGCTGAGAACCTCACAGGGCCAGCGGTGCTACTGTGCTTTAGATAGACTCATATGGCTCGATAGCCAAAAGAGTACCTGAGAGATATCACCACCATATGAAAAGCGCTGCGGCAACCTGGATGCCATCGGTTCATTACCATATCTGAACGTGCGTGTTGAAAGGTGAACACAGGAGACTCAGATTCAGGGATGAATGAAAGAGCACTCGAGCAACTCGGACGACAGTTTTGCGCCAATCTGTTGAAACGAGGACCCCTTGAAATGCTTTCATCTACCATACCTTTCACTTCACCTTCCTCAATGCTTGTTCTTACATCTTCTACACAGTCTTCTGTGGAACCCTGCCTGGTATATCCAATTACCGACATAATTAAAAAACCGGCTAGATAATAGAATTGCCTCATCCCACTAAGCGTTCAGCTGGGTGCATACCTAGACTGCAGGCATTCCCTCTTTTCTTTTTTCTGCAACCATTCCCTTTTACCAATAAACTGTATCGGCTGCAGAAGTAGCACAAGAACCGGAAAGTTGCCCAAGTCGACATTGACGGGTCCAAAAGTCGGCTCGCAAAGAAGCACACTTGGGCAAACGATACGCTCACTGTGCAAGAACCTGGACTCAAATTGGTACCAGCCGCAAGTCCTGTGACCTGACCTGTGCAAGCTGACATGACTAGTGGTACGTTGGTGCGCGTTTGAAATATCTGACGTGTAGGGACAATTGTCAACGGATGGTAGGTGCCATGTGGTGCTTATTGTATTTTGCCCCAAATTTCTCTTTTTTTGCCTTTTCCCTCCGCTAGCAACCAGGTCGCCTGTGTGGAAACTGATTATCAGCAACCATACATAGAAAAATCGAACCCCAAATACGGACAGTTCTCAGATACCACAATTGATGCCCTTGTGCAGTCCTTGTTAACAACTGATTGACTTGTGCAAATGCACACTGTCCTGCGGTGTCTGCCTTCTCACTGTAGTGTATAGATCTAGAATGTAGTGTTTTGCGGCTGCATTATTCGTGTATCGAGTAGTAACTTGTGACTGTTGTGCTCACCGTTAAGACCTGTGTTGATCAGCGTGCCTAGCCAAACCGATTCTTCCAATATTGAAGTTGAATATCAACCGAAATTGCACTTCTTGAACATTGCCTGGATCTGACCAAGGCACTAATTATAAATCCGTGACCTTTCAAAGGTCACTGATTTTTCCAGAGTTCCTCGGTTGTAAAAATCAATTTATATCGTTCTGTTATAAGCAGTTTTTATTTACCGTTTTGTGTCGTGCATATTGCTCCTGTTTTTCAATTCGGAGCCAAAAGACCGTTGGCATAAATTGAAACCGTGGTCTTCACATGTTTACTCACAACATGAAACTGAAGTCAAGCAAAGTAGACTGATTCTCTCCTTCAGAAAAGCAACGGATTTCCGAAAAGCAGGAAATTGATATTCGACGAATAACAGCATTTTTCCGAATTGTAATCACACTACACCGCCTGAAATTCTCTGTATGCATTTCAATCAAAATTTGTCAACGGCAAATCGCTTGTTTCGCGATTACAAACAAATAAACAATGGTATCGTAACAGTGAAAAGACTGAATATTCCTCTCAATTACCTTACAGTTCCTTATCTTTTTTCGCCATTCTGTCGTGTATTTTTTCCGACAGTGGTTTTCATGTCGGTAAATTTTCTCTTGTGAACCTTCTATTTCACTATTTTACGGTGAAGTATATCTATTGGACACACATTTCAAGTGCTTTCCTCTTACACTTAACTGAGATTCAGTGCTTTTTCTTGTTTTATTGCGACCAGAGTTTCGATTGGACGCTCATTGGTGAACTAACCGTTGCTTTCGGTTATATTGAACCCCTTTTAGCTGTGACGCTCAAGATTATTTTGCTTGATCTGTTGAAGAGTGCAGAGTTTTCCTATTGGTCCAGAATTATCTTAAAGGTAGTTCAAATCACTCATTTTCTTATTTACTTTTTATTGCTGCAGATATTTTCTGTGAATATTCTTAACAGTTAGGCTGGATGGTGAATCAGGCTCACTGTCAGACTTGACTGCCGTATGTATTTGTGATTAATGCGAAAATAGTACCGTAGATTATTTTTGGATCGACTTGGTTCTCGGTAATTTGGGCTACACGTTGCTCTGAGATTGGTTTATCGCTATCCAGAACGAGCGAAGGGTTATTTGATTGAACGTATACAGACGAGGTCTTTTTGTTTCGCTCGGACCAGGATAATCGCGTTTTGGTCGTTGCAGGTATGTTTCACAAAGAAAGTCGTAACGCATGCTAGGATGCACGATCATTTTGCACAATGAATGGCAAACATTTGGGTCGACAGATAAGGTTAAGTGAAAAAAGGAAGAAAACCCGGAACGCGATCTGCTTGCGCGCGAGAAACAAAGGTAAGCACAAAACGGTCAGTGGACAACTTTGTTCATTCGGGAAATTGATAAAATTAAGGCGAGCAGGGTAGCACATACAGGTTATAGTTCTGTGGATAAGGAGATGTGAAAATGAAGATTCACAAAGGCGGAAATGTAAGAAATGAAAACGTGTACATATGTCGATGGGTTTGTGTTTGCTAGAAATGAGTTCAGTCAGGGAAGAGAAATGAAAACTGCGTATACTGGACGCGGTAAAGATGTCAAACGCTGATCGCTTGGAGTATAAAAGAAATAAAAACTGGATGAGTGGAGTTGTTTTGAAGGTTGTTTTGTGTACGTGCTGGAAAACAGTGGTTATATAAAGTCTTGTCGGTACGACTAGCTTCTGAGTGAAATCACTGTTTGAGCGAGGGCGATCGGGTTAAGACGGGGAGGAGAGGTTTCAGGCTTCGCCAGGTCTTCTATCATCGATAAAAAACACGAGGCGTTTGGGTCGCTGCATGTCGACTTGCAACTCAACATTTAGTTTGTTTAGTGAAACGGTCCAATCGATGAAAGATTTCATAAAGTTCAGCTTTTGGTTTTTTGGTTTACTTCGGTTTTCTTCAACGTTGAGTATCGTACCTATCCGACAGGATTCGCTGTTAGTCTTACAGCAGAAGATCTCTGGAATGGAAGCCGGAAATGCGGAACAGTCTAGGTTTGGTTCCTAGCTGATGAGTGGGGGAGGAAAGGAGAGAAAGCATGCATGTTATGGTGCAATTTACTGCTAGAACTTCAGAACCGTCGTGAAGATGAAATAATAAATTGAACCAAGAGGACAGTTTCGACAATTGACCACTAGAGAGACCTAGCAATGAAAATGCAAGCGGCAATGCTGACATTTATAAAGCATACAATACAGAAACCTCGACGCAAAAAATGTAAAGGAAAAAAGGTGAAAAAAGAACGGCATGAGAGAACCTGGCTGAAGTTTAGAGACATTTCAGCAGGCAAGATACCAGAGAAAAGACGATCAAGTGATTGAGGATTTGTGAATCCAGGAGAAGGAACAAGGTTCTACGGAGGACATTTTAGTTCAAGTAGCACCGACACCATTTGAGCGGAAATGCTCAAACGGGGTTCCAAAACTTTAACTGAAATAAAAATAATGATTCTGAATTGGCTCTGAAGAGTCAAAACAGATTCGTCGAGGACAAGCTATATTGAAAGCAAAATTGAAAAGCTAGAGAGAACCTGTCTGAAGTTCAGGGACATTCAGCAGGCAAAATACCAGACAGAAGAGGATCCGGTTGAAGGGGCAGGATAGTTCAAGTAAAGAAACAAGGTTATACGAAGGACATTTTAGTCTAAGATTACTCTACATCGAGAAGAAACAGATCTCTGATGCGCATGTTTATACCATTTAAATAACTTCTGAGATTCACTTTTTTTCTTCAGCATTCAAATTCCGAGTTTTAATTCTACCTGTTTCCACAATGCACGGTTGCTTCAAGAGTACCTTCATTTCAATATAGGCCTCTCTAATCCTACGGCGTTAAAGAGAAACAGGTTCGGGGACTTTGGTATTTTCCAAGTAGATCCACTCACAAATTCAGGCCGGCGTAGACAAACCGACGAAGTATGAAGTGGTCCAGAACAGCTGGAAAAGCCATTGCCAGTGGTCCATCTGGCCGTGAGTGCAAATTTAGGACAGCATCTCCTACCTCAGGCTGTAGGAACACCAAAAACCGAAGATAGTGGCACAACAAAGGAAGGTTGCCGAGTTATTGCAGAAAATGCATCAGGCACTGGGTCGCTTTTGACAACAAAAAATGAGCCACGTTGGGTCGGGTCAGTAGTAGTGGCCCAAAAAGCGGCGCGATATCGTGAATTTCTGCATCCAAATTAAACCACTTACGTGATACTACAGAACGCCTCTACAATCGATTCTTACCGGTTAACCCAACCAAACAGTAGGTATAAATATAATTGGACCATTGCTGGAGACCAAACGTGGGAATAGATACATTATTTTCGTGGTTGAATACTTTACCAAGTGGTACCAAGCAGTATCTATGCCGTCTAGAGCTGTAGTAGATGTCGCCCGTGTGGTATTAGATCTTTGAATCTTGCAACTGAGCGCACCCATCCAGTTGCATTTAGTTCGGGGGTCCCGTTTCGAGAGCACGGTGCACTACAACCATAATATAACAGTTGAGAGAAGTGATGCCACGTTGGATAGGCCTAGCGGTACGGGGACTGTGGAATTGCCGCAGTAGAGCAGGTAGAAGTCACAGCCGGAGGCGGGGTGGGTGTTGAGGGCAACACTTATTGTGTTAGGGGGAATGTAGTGACAATAGGCAACAGATGCTTGGTACCATGCGGTGATTATTGTATTCTGATCTAAATTTCTCTCTGTATCACTTCTTCCTCCACAGGCAACCAGGTATCCTGTGTCTAAGCTTATAATCAGCAACCATACACAAAAAACCAAACCCCACTTGTGGACAGTCCTCAATTTCCCCGACTGAGCCTCCTGGTACAACAACGTGTGATGCTACACCGGGCGTAAAATTGGACGTTGCAATTTTTTGTGTTAATTCCTTACTTTACCTTAGTTGCAGGTATGTTTTAGCCCTTGCTAGAATTATCGTAGCCCTCCAGTGTTTTAATTTTTATTGTAGCACCCGTGCAGTTAGAACTCCTACAGCTTGATTTTCTTACTATCCTGATAACTATTCCCATCCGATATTCAAAATTGTAGCGCGAGTCAGAACAATTGTCCTGCTTCTGTGAGACCAGTTTTACCCACTTGAGCAATGTGACCGTAGTGATTTGTGAGCTGACCCAAATTCTCGGTGATCAATTCAGGTATATAGCTTCAATCACACCGCGTGGAAATAGACTCACCATTTGGGAAAGACACTAAATCTTGCCTTCCTACTGAAGTACACCATGCTGTACAATGGTTTGTGAAACCCGATCATCGCGCAGTGGAAGGAAGGCCGCAGCTAATGAGAAGAGGGAATTCTCATGTAGAATCAGTGAGTGCAGGGGGAATGTAGACCTGGAAGGAATATGCTGTGGCTTTTGTGCAAAGTGGTTTCACCGGTGCTATGGCGAGCTTTCAACACAAGCATTCTAACTGCAAATACGCCACAGAGTTTGCTCATTGTGCACTGAGCTACTGGCTAGCTGAAGAAAAGAGAAGCAGGCATTAGAGAAAGAGGACCTAGTTTCTGAAATAGACGAGGGCTCAAAATCCATTTCTACCAGAAATCTGGACGCCACTGTAATCGATTGCTTTGAACAGGGCTCTATCGTGGAGCATATAGCAGAAGGCACCGACGCCACCGAGTCCGCTCGGAAAAACAACGGACGTTACCCTGACTGCAAAAAGAAGGCTGAGCGCAAGAAAAATTTCCAAGGGAATTGGTTTCCTAAAACGAAGGGCTCCGAGCCCCAAGAAGAGACCCACCCCGAAAAAGTTTTACCAGAGAGCCTTAGGCATAGGATTGAGCAGCACGAAATAGGGCTGCAAAAGCTAAGAGAAGACAACCCTATACTTCAGAGAGCTACCGCGAAGCTTGTCACCAAAACTGAACTCGCAATGGGTAGAAACGAAATCTCGTCATCCACGGAATCCTCGAGNCAAGTAATAGTAAAAATAATAAAATAGGTGTATATTTCACGAAGCCCCGTGAAGCATGCATAATCATGATCAGATGTGCAACATAATCATCCGTATAGGAGAAGCCCAGAAGAAAAAAATTGAAGGTTGGAATGAACATAATTACACATGGAACACAAAGTGGACAAGGTATCAGAGGAAAAGGTTCGGGATGGCAGGATGCTCTAAAAGAGCAAGTCGTTGAGAATAGGACGAAAAACAAGAATCGTTATGCGGGATGAATAATGAGATGACTGGAAATACGGCAATCAGTGAGTAAAATAAGAGGCGGCCTGCAGATCGTTCAACGGGAATAGATGGAAACCGACACAAGAGCGGATAGGATGAAACAGAACGGGGTGAAACTGTCACAGAATATATATGCACTGCACGTAGTGAAACAAGTGAGTTCTGTAGGGTCTTGATCAATGGTCTCAGGGGCTCCAATCAGCAATGGATTGATTTGGGTTATTTACGTTATTTAGGCGTGCAACAGAAGAAACACAAGGAGCCCCATGTAAGGGGAAGAATCAACACCCTCCTCCGTATGGAGAAAATCCCTGAGCATGTGCTGATTAAACGAATCCTAAGAGTAGGAAAGTGGAAGGAAGAAACCAGTGCAGCCACAGGCTAGGATCTACTTTGGTGGAATTTGGGAATCCAAGATGTCGGGACCATCTACTATCATCGTTAGAATCTATAAAGGCAAAGACGGGCGGGAGGATCACAATCAAACCCGATAATAGAGTTAAAAAGTAGGGCCCTATCAGGAAGTGAGGCTATCCCATAAGCTAGAAAATCATCATCGTACAGCCCAGATGGCTGCCATCAAGGGGACTTCCCAAACAGAAAGCCTTAAACTCAGGGGTACAGTTTCGTTGCGAGATAGGATACCATAGAGGACCTTTGCGGATGCAGTGCAATCAGGACTAGAAGAACCTAAGGACAATAGCACCCCGACAAAGTAACGATAAATTAGGAGACGTAAAAGCGGACCGACTCTGGGAGTAAAATAAAACAAGTGTGAAAATGTGAGAAAAACCCAGTGAATGAGGAAATGGGGAGAATGTAAAAGGTGTCACATAGGGTAATCACTTATATGACCATGGTAACAACAAGGTTTTCAGTCTGTTCTAACTGATATGACGCAATACCTAATGATATATTCTTGCTATACCCGGTGATTCACTAAGCCGGAAACACATTGTTGAGAAAAAGTTCCGCTTCCATTGATTTGCTCATGTATGCGATTAAACTGTATCGCCTGGTAATGGGTGATCACCACTCACAGGTCAATTTACACACTTCTTGACCTACCTGTCTATCTCGTGCGGAAAGCCGACCGCTCTGTTTTGATATCTTGCTGTTCGTCGAAATCAACTCACAGTTATCAATCATTGCAAAATGAACTAAACGAAAAGTGACAAAACAGATTTGGTCTGGCTGAACGCATCAAGTTTGATTCTTCGCTTATCGTTCGTTTCAAAGCAACCTTCTTAATTCCCTAAAATAAAAACCGGCAAGTTTATCTGTGAAAAAATGCACCATTTTATACAAACCGGGCTGGTTGAGAGCGGAATGAATATAATCCTGAGGACGCCAGTGACTACAAAGGAGTTGAGTAATAATGTGAAATGTCTACACAACCGCCCAGCTCATAGTAGAAAAATGTCACTGCTTTCCACCTTTGTGATAGGCAGCTCGTTTACACAATCCTCCGTGGTACCACACATACGGGAAATATGCTGCGAAGTGGCATGCGCTTTGCGATTAAACCTTTTCTCTTATTCGGAATTCAGTAATATTTCAATCACGGGCAGAATATTTTACCGACCTCTACTTTATAACCCAGTACAGAGTTATCATCGCTTGTGGGATCATGGATAATTGTAACTCATTCTTGTGACCACGTGTCACATTCACTAAACTATAGAGATTACTCAGATTTAATCAGTATGGGAAAAAATGCAACGGATTGGTAAATTATACAATAAAGATAAGAACTTAGGCGATGAAGCTCAGTAGCAAAGGTCGAATCTGTAAGTGACAGATTGGTGCCACTGCAATTCTGGATTGAACTTATTGATCAAGCTTGGAATGATAGAAAAATATAATTTCTGTTAGCTAATGAGTACGTTCGATTTAGATTTTACTATGCACATGAAATACTCTTACTTCTTTTATCATTGTCATCATTGTTAAGTGTCTTGTCAAATGTGCATTTCAATGTCACAAACATGTAAGCAGTCCCATTCGATCCAAAGAAATGGGTTTTATTTGAGAGAAACTTGACTTCAATGTAATTTACTCGTTGGGTTATTGAGGGCTTGGACTGACTACACGAACGCGATGAATCACGCTCACATCCACATCTGGACGTGTTGAACGACTTATCCATCCATCTTGACGTGATTCGCTTCCTTACCTGACCGACAGAGGTCAATTAACTTTGGGTTCGTTCATTCGTTTCTATGAAACACAGTAGATTAATAATCACGAACATAACTTTCCCGGGTGGAACGTGGGTAGCAGGGAGGGGTAGTACTGTACTGTACTGTTCAACTCACCCCACCGAAACTTTCATCCTCTCTCAGCAACTCACACAAAAAGTACTTTTGTTTGTTTACGAGGGAGTGAGTTCAGTGAGTTCGGACGGGACGGGGTTTGGACAGACCCGGTCCAATCGGTGACGTTTGACGGCCGAAACACCAATAATCTTGTGCGGTTCCTAGTGGAATGCAATTGGTTGGATTCGCTTGAAGTTACAACAAATTGACTTGCAGTTGAAAAGATGTAGTGATTACCAAGGGCAATAACGATGTGGAGCACCTGATAATTGCAGCGCCACTTGGAACAATGCCCATGCCATGATCCACTTTACACTCATCGTAAGGGGCACCCTCTCCCCAACGATGTCCTCAGGGATTATGGTACAACGAATTTAATCGAATTAAATGCGCAGACGGAATTGATGTTCTGACCCGGTAATGCACACCAAAAAGTAGAACAGTGCTGGGGGCAAATCAGGGAAAACCCGATAGCCGAAAATAATACTCATGCCCCCGCCCGCTCAATAATGATGGGTAATGATGGATAAACCACCATGGTGGAAAGCTAAGGCCAAGAAGGCACGAGCGATAAAGAGGAAAGCCTGGGGCCTACTTATAATTACAGAGAGACAACGTAGGTGTCTGGATTATAGAGCGGCCCAAAATGGGTCAAAAAATATAGAATGATTGCCAAAGAACCTGTGCACTAAAACTTGCGGTCACTGCAAGAGTCAATCCCAAAGCATTATTCAACTACGTTCAGTCCAAGGCCGCCAAAGGGGAAGCAGTAGGCGACGCCATAAAGCACCGGAGTACACAAGAATACACGACGGAGGAAAAACGGAAGACACCAGCTGTTTCTTTGAAGAAGGTTCACAGGTAGGATAAAAGACAAACAGGCCAAATCCCAATGGCATCAATAACCGAGATCCAAATGATAACTACTAGAAGCTTTATTGTATGATTGAAACCCAGTCAAGAGAGGTGAAATTTATGATTGTTTGTGCGGTCTCAGAAGAAAATTATTTATTGGAACAACGGATCAGTGGATCGGTGACGCGGCGCGTCACTGGTGGACAAAATACGTTTTATGCGCAAAAAAGAATTACACAACGGTGTGACGACGAAAAGCGTGCAATCGTTAGACTACTGTACAGATGTGGTCAATGCATTTACGCTCACTTCTGATGGGCACCTGGAGGTACCGATGCCGTGGAAAGTCAGCAGGCTCGAATTACCAAAGATTTATACAACGATAGAAACAGAACCCTTAGATTTGAGGAGACGGTTTATCAGTGATCCCATTTTGCTCCAGGAACACAGAGAAATACATGAACACAGCTTGGAAAGCGGTCAGCTTGTGTTTGGTTGTACCTCCGCAAGAACGGATGCCTGTTGGTATCTATGTCATCGTCCTAAACTGAATCAATCGAAACCAGGCAAGGTCCAAACTGGAATCGGAACATCGGGCAGACAAAGAACAACGCGTCCCGAATCGAGAGTTTCCTTCAGTCAAGGCGTAGCTTGGTCGTGGTGACGTCTTCGGTGTACAGGTATAAGAGCCCTGGATACAGGGTATCTTTGGGTGACAATCCGGTGTACGAATTTGTCGGGCGGTGTAAGCAGCTTTATTGTATGATTGAAATTACTTACACCGGACCTACTTGCACTCTGTTAGAAACCCAACAATTCATGTGCGGCCCCAACGAACTCCCAGTTTGATGACTTTTGCCCACCGGGTCGTAACTCTTTACGTTCCCCCTCCATGGCCATTCAGTTGCACTTTTATGTATTTCCCCTATGATTACCTAACAGCTCCACATAGCCAGTTTCGTGTTAATTATCGTGACCTGTTCTTCGCTCAACCTGTTATCGCAATTTATTATCTCCAATCCAAATAGAAACTGTTTGGTATTGATCGTCCTGACCCCTTCTTCGTTCAA
>UZAN01058877.1:0-7500 GCA_900618425.1 Echinostoma caproni
ATTTCTCATTCCCTCTGCAGTCACTGGTTCCTTCATAGACTCGGTTGTTCCACTCCGAACCGATCCGATTTGAAAAAACGCTGTGTATTTCTTCACAGTTGAAGCGGTTTTTGGTTTTATCGAACTAAGACGGTTGAGTTCTTGGTATGCTTCCCGAACACTCAAAAGTGACGCATTCATCCAGACCAAATGTGTGTTGCCATTGTCCCAAAAGTTCATTTTGCAAGGACTGACAACTGTGACTTGTTTTTCACGAGCAGCGAAAAGTCAAAACAAAGCAGCCGGTGTACCCCAACACAGCCACAAATGATTCCGAAAGGTGTGTGGAGGGCTTGTGAGTTGTGATCACGCCTCGGGTATAANAAATTTTACTCAGTAGTGTGATGCCGGTGTAACGAATCACCTGGTAGTATCAACGCCATTAGTTTGCATATTAACCAAATAGATGCAAATTAGTTCTCTCCTAAATACATGAGATCTGTAGATATTTAGACGGTTCCCCTTATTTCTTTCGGTGTGCCTTCATCAATCTTCGGCTTTGGATCGCGTTCCACTATCCGTTCCTCTGCGAAAAATGGTAATTTTTTTCTCACACAAATTATGGACATGGTTAGTTTCCGAGACGGATTCCGAGTAGAAGAGCAACTGGAACTGTTTTAAAACCATTAGCTAGTACTTCGAAAGTAATTCACAGTGTAATGCTTTTATGAGCCTATTTCCCCAATTTATCAGAGACTCATCATTTGCACCTCTAATCAGGATCCTTAGACACATCGATGCTTTGGTTCTACGTAAAGTTATCTTAAACCAGTTTTCTATAACGTTATTTCTATAACTTATCACATGTGCAACTACTTTCTACCGATTAATCCGGTCTTCATTGGAGTGCTTTTGAAGGCTTCCGATGAATTTTCGGCCATTCACGATCTGAGGATCCTGAATCACCATTTTAGTAACTATAAGTCTAACACCCCACCAACTCACTGGGAGTCACCATTGAGAGCAGTCTACTATAATCCTATCATGTGCACGCGTTTCGTGAATTAGGTCGCTTACTCTTATAACTACGAAAATTGAGACAACTTAATGAACAGGGTTCAGCTATATGCTCTTTTCTTAACTAGGTTATTTTCCTGTCATACTTTTACTACTACTTGAATATTTTACCTTAATAAAAATAATGATAAATAATAATAATAATAATAAACAATAAATAATAATAATAAATAATAAAGTTATGATTACTGGTCGCCACGGCTTGAATCGTTTTTCTCTCTAATTCCCATAACTACTCTAATAATACAGCTGTGATAATAATGCAAATTTATGTGTAAATTTGTTCATAGGATTATGAAAGATTCTGATCACCCGTTCAATCCGGCCTACAGTTCTACAGTTCTCATGCCACAGATGGATCCTACTTTTGCAGCATAGCTGTTCGTATAGTTAGTTAGTTATAGTCTTTCAATAGTCACCATTCTAACCGGCAATATTGAATAGTAAATCTTTAGAAGTGAATCTTTTATATGGATTTCGGCTTTGTTGTGAACGAATATTTCCTGTTTTATCAGCGTGTGACAATGAGCATTATTTTGGACTGCCGTGCAGACAGCTGCCTGCACACAGAATTGCGATCTAAAAGAAAACAAACTTTTGAGCAAGCCCTCGGCCTCGGGTACGATTCCCAGCGGGTTTGATAAGTCCGCACTGCTGATTATATATATATATATATAATATTATATTATATTAAAACTGTACACTGTTTCTCAACTGCTCATATCGTGTTACTCTTATTTATCTTTCACTTTCTAATCAAACCTAATCCCTTATTGGTCGTATTTGATTCTTCTTATGGAGGTCACAATTTCACCTTGAGGAATTCCCAAAGATAAACCGATATCCTTGAAGAAATTATTAAAAACTGAATGAAAAACTTATTTTTGGTTTTTTAACCCATTTTTGACGGGTTAACGAACATGATGATAGGTCTCGTCAAAATACAATATGTAGATTTTGAAATAATTTAGGTAATCTATTGGTACCACTTGGTACCACCTAAACTAGTACCCAGTGACTAGAGTCATTGGGCCAGAATCATCTCTTTCTACGACCAAACACAAAATACTTGTGCCAAATCACCTTTTGCTTGGGCAGATCAGACAATGAAAGAAAATGGTCGTAGTGAGCATTTAAGTGTTGTCTGAATGCTATTTATGAAACCTTAGAACGCCTACATATACAATTGTTGTTGTTTGCTGTTGACCTGATCATACGCGACTGCGTTACTCTCGACTCTTCTAGCGCAACAAGTTATAAGTGGTCAACTCGATGATGTAAACCAATCCTGAAAAAAGTTAGCCAATACAGAAAGACCGCAAATGTCATCAGCAGCCCAGAAAAGATTGAATTGAAAGTTAACATTCGTATGCAGACAGAAAAATGTTCTATTAAGCAAATGGACAGTTCTTCATATGTCTCACCGCCAACGTTGTTCACTCGTATTTCTGTAACTAAGCAGTGCGATATCTGAAATATGATTTTATCATTCTTTTACCATTAAAAATTCAATATTTTTAAAAAGACTGATTCATTCGTGAAGAGGATCCCAGTTTGACTATACATTTTTACTTCAAGTGAATCTAACCAATCGCATTTCACTGAGAACCACAGAAGATTATTGGCGTTTCGGCCGTCAAACGTCACCGATTGGACCGGGTTTGTCTAAACCCGTCCAATCCGAATGAACGCTGTTTTCCGTAAACAAACAAAAGTAATTTTTGATCGAGGATAACATTTTCGGTGGTGACAGGTATGCTATTGCCCCCAACCAGGAACGTTATGTCCGAGATCGTTGATCGAGTGTCACAGACGCGAATGAATGAACCCGTAGGTAATTGATCTCTGTCGGTCGGGTAAGGAAGCGAATCACGTCAAGATGGATCGGTAAATCGGTCACCATGCTCAAAGGTGATGACTCATTGCATGATTGCAGTTAATAGAGGCCTGCAATATCCTAGTGAGTAAATTCCATCTGGGCCGTGATTCCCTCAAAGAACACCAATTCCTTTGAATCAAATTCGATTGCATACGTATCTCTGACATTGAAAGGCACTCTTTACGAGATACTTAACAATGATACAATGAAAGAATTAACGGTATTTCACCTGAATAGTATGGTCAAATTTGAACCTATTCACTAGCTAACAAGTCACAAGTTTTCTCTGTGATTCCCAGGGTGGCTGTTGGGTTATATCCACAATGCTAGTGACAACATTCTGTCACCTGCAGCTCTCCCTTTGTTACTCAGTTTCATCGCATAGGTTCTTATCCATATTGTATCATTCATCAACCCGTCGCATCTTTTCACAGCCTGCTTACATTTATGCGATCCCTGTAGTTTAGTGAATGGGACAGGTGGTGATAAGAATGAGTTACAGTTATCCGTGATTCCACAAACGACGATAACTCTATACTGGGTGCTTCATGGGGTATTTAGTTGAGATGGGTGAAGTATTCTACTCACAGTTGCCTTAATGTCAATTTGCAACAGTTATCTCCACGGAGGATTGCCTGAATAATCCGGGAAATATGGTACAAAGTAGCATCCGCAGTGCCACTGAATACCGGATAAGAGAAAGGGCTCAGTGGCACCGCGGATGCCACTTTGCAGTATATTTCGCGGATGGGTGACACCACAATAGACTGTGTAAACGATATATCCATCACAAAGATGGAAACCGGGGACATTTTTTCTTCTCCGAACTCAAAGTCAAAGTTTTATTATGGGCATTGATTACAGACAGACGCTTTTCGTATCCCAAAGGGTGTTTACACTAATTGAACTGTCACAATGATCAGTTGGATTCCATATGCTGTATTCGGATGTATTGTGTGCTCATGGATGCTGGAATGTAATGTGTGTTAATGATTCGTCAAGTTTTACATTGAAAGAATCAATCATCGTGGTACAAACGACATGAGATGGTAAGGAATTCCAGGCAGTGCACACTCTGACGACGAAGGAATGACGTCAACAGTCACGTCGAGATGTTTTGAGAAGTAACTTGAATAGATGTCCACGTAAATAAACGTTTGATGACAACTTCAAACGTGGGCGACAAGGGTAGATTGGGTTGTGTAATATTTGGTACACTAAAATCAAATCTCCTCGAATCCGACGATACTGAGCAGAGTATGGACCCAGTGACTGAAGTCTTCCCATGTATGAATCATAATAGAGTCTTTTGA
The DNA here is from genome assembly GCA_900618425.1 of Echinostoma caproni. Classification (NCBI taxonomy): domain Eukaryota; kingdom Metazoa; phylum Platyhelminthes; class Trematoda; order Plagiorchiida; family Echinostomatidae; genus Echinostoma; species Echinostoma caproni. The sequence continues at coordinate 4,249 of UZAN01058877.1, forward strand.
TCATCTTCGTGGCGAGCCTTTGTGGACGCTCCAAAATCTTGTGATCATGTTGTTACCATGGCTTCTAAGTTAGGATTTATGCTGACAGCAGACGTGAGAATAAAGATGGTTCAAAACGACCAAAAACACGTTTAAGTAGACCGACATGTTTGAGTGCTGTTGATGACGCCCTGGCACAGTTAATAGAACAGCTCAGATCTTTGTGGACACACAAGTCCTTCTCTGTTGATGCGTGAGGCAGTAATTCGTTTCCGAGGAACTAAGGAAACCGCCCATGGTGGTGTAGCTGAATCACCTTGCATTTGGAGACATTAAATTGGATGCCGTTCTCAATGGAACATTTGTGAGCTGCAATCAGTGTTTCTTGGAGTTCCAGCGAACCATCACTTTCTGTCACTGTCTTCCAGATTTTCACGACGTCTGCAAACAGTAATATTTGTGGTCCTAGGACATTCTGTAAGTTGTTCATGAACGAAAAAAAAGTCTAGGACTAAGCACAAAACCCTGGGGGACTCCATGGGAAACGGCGAAAGTGATTTGGATGCTCAGACTGACATGGTCCGTTGTTGGAGAAACGCAGCAATCCGATCATGCGCGAGGTCCCTGATACCAAAATTGTACAGTTCATGGAGCAATATCTTGCTGTTCACCCGATCGAACGCTCTGGAGAAGTCCAGGTAAACCACATCAACTGGATTGCCTTTGTCTTCTGTCTTCGTCCATTCATCGCGGGCCAGAAGCAGATTGGTGGTACATGGCCTGTTTTGTAGGAATCATTGGTCAGCTGGAGATAGAAGGTCCTATTTATCTTAGTGTTTCATCAATAAATCTACTACGATGGATTCCATGACTTTGGATAGAACGGGTAGGAGTGTCACCAGGCGGCAGTTGGCAGGATCACTACAACAGCTGCCTTTGTAAATTGGAGAAATTATGCCTTATACGATTGGGGCAGCACGGTTGCGTCAAACATCCTTTGGAAAAGAAAACCTATCAGCTCAGATATGTGATCCGCTAACGAAATAAGCGGTTGGGGATGTAGATTGTCTTCACCTGGAGCCGAATACTTAAGCTTTGTTTTCCCTCTGTCGGCATCAAACGGGAAAGTAGTTGGAGATGAATTTAGAGGAAAGTGTATCCGACGGGTTATCCGCAGTCTCGCGTTGTTTGGTGTGCTCGAGACTTGAGCATATTAGTTTTTCAAAATTTTAGCTGATTCCTGGGTGGTATTATCGACCTCCCCAAGGTATTCTATACTTTACTTTCCTCGACATATTGGAATATAGTAGCAAAGGGTTGGATATAAACTTTTGTGAGAGCATTTTTTGGTACTTCAGCTTATCCCCCGCACCAACTGGGTACAATGGTTTCGCAATTGTCGACCTTTATTCCAGGTGCTGTCAGTTGGAAATCGATTGTATTCTCGCCAAGGTCGATCAACTGTTTAAACTGACTTAGGAACAATGGGTGGGATAAGCTGGCTCATTGAAGACACAACCCTTTTCACATTATGACTCAGCTTCTCTGCATTGACCGGTTTATATTTATTCCACTCTGAACCAATCCGGTTTGCAAAACATTGTGCATTTTTTCACAGATGGATTTACCGGTTTTTTATTTTATCGGATTGAGACGGTTGTTTTTTTCCTGCGATTCCTGAAAGCTCAAACATGATGCGTTGAACGTGATCAAATGTGTTTTTTCACCATTCTTTTAGTCCATTTTGTAATGATTGACAAATATTGCTAGTTATATATTGAAACTACTAACAAAGCAATAGTAGGCTCAATCCACCGTTGAAATTTACGATGCCACTTGACCTAATATGATGTGCCTTCAAACAACATACAAACAAAATCATTAAAATATCAACGTCTGTGTCACGAAAGAACCTTATCTATAGTGGCTTAGTACACTACACACTCGATTTCTCTTCATGCTGAACGGTTGGAAGCCACAAAGTATCTGAAAAATCACTGGAAACATTCGAATCTTACTTAAACTTCTGGCTGAATATAGGTATAATCCTCATAGTTACTTATTTACTATACGTAGCTAAAAGATAAATCAACCGTCTTCTTTCTCCTATTACTTTGTTTTAAAATGGAGTAATTTCGGATATCAGCCCTCCCAGCAAGTAGAATGATTTAGCGATTTTATAGAATAGTTTGTTTCGAGCGCAGTTTAACAATAAGGCTTGTGCGGAAACCGATCACTGAATGTTGTGTTGAATGCTGTATTAAATCAATTAATATCATCAAGTGAACAGACAGGCTATCTTGTCGCATGTCTGGAAGAGAACCTTTCCCACACGATCTATTGATTTTAGTAACGGTACACGCTTACGCACTGATATCGGTTCGATAGATTTGGACAAGACGTCAGCCGAGTCACAAATTGTTTTTAGCTATTGCAAGCTGCCATTATTATTCAGCTCCGGAGGAACATGGTCCGCATGTCGACGAACCACGTTTCCGAAGGCAAGTCCAGAGCGGCAATGCTCACTATTTTGATAAACTATCGCATAAATGCTGTTTCTTCACCAGCCCAGTTGCCTTTTAGCATGCAGCACATTGCTGACCGCGTAGAAATGAAGATAAGTCTAGCTGTGTACCCCTGAACAGGGCTTTTAGTTATCTATTCATGGAATCCAAAAGTTTAATACGGCATCCCAGAAGATCTCCGATTAATATGGTCCATGTTGAAGTCGACTACTGTTCCCATAGTCTGGCCTTAGCTGTTTGAGAGGACTTCTCCGCCAGATCCTTCGATCAGGAATTGAAATGAAGTGATAAGAAGTGATAATCAGATAGTCAACAATTATTAATTCTTGCCGTGCGCTTTTCAGATAGGATCAGACAGACAATCTCCACAGAACAGTGGAATAGACGTATGAAACAACTATTGAAATGACTTATCAATAATTAAGCCATCCTTCAATGCGGTCACAAATAAATGTACTCTGATAGCGTAGATAATTGTAGCTTCATACATATTGTTGTATATAATTTTATATGTAAATCCAATGGTTTTCGTTACATTAACTAAAATAAATGAGTCATGATTTGGTGTGCCAATCAAACTTGAACATCGAGAAACAACAATTAAAAACACTGTTTTTCAAGTTAACAGTTCAGCCTTATCGGATAACCAAAAGTCATTGAATTAACGACTCGAGATCTGGGTAACCTCAAGTTCAAACTAGATCATTATTTTTTATTACTAATTATTAGCCGAGTTGGATTACCCCAA
>UZAN01058878.1:0-11734 GCA_900618425.1 Echinostoma caproni
GTAGGTCAGATAAATGACACCAGAGCTGAGAAGTGGCATGATGCGAAAATAGACTACACTCGAGCAGACGATACTGAGGTCCGTCGCATATCAATTGACAGTAACGTTTCACATATGTTTTTTGTCAGACGCATGACAGAACCATGTATTTTGTGCTTGTGTCACTTGTTGGCTATCCTTTTATTTCACTCACCCAACNNNCAATTTAACACAACCCCAATGTAACTACAAAGCTATTTTCGAGAATCTCCACTAAGGTGATTTCAAAGTTGGAAAGATGAAATCTTCTGCCCGATCGATGTTATGTTGGCTTGCTTTCAACGCAGCGATTGGCAAAACCGCATACAATGTAGAGACATATCTGAGACAGTGGATTTTAGTCCACAGAACAAATTGTAATTATTGTAGTTATATCGATAATGAGGAAGTGTTGTGATACAATCTGGTATTGGATTTGTTAACGGTTATCAATGAAAAAGATTGCTTTGATGTGTCAGGTTAGAGCAGAGAGACCATCGTTATCTAGATGTTGATACCATTGAGTGTCGTTGTGATTTCGATTATCTGTTTTGTTTCAGATGAATATAATTGCCGGTAAGGATTACTGCAGATCAGTTCCCGGAATCACTGGTATGCCCTGCTAAAGAACTTGCGCACTTGAATAGCGTGTACTTCCACTGGGTGATCATACTTATGCCATTTGATAAACCAGTTTGACGGGGATTATTCGTTGAAATGGAAGGCTAAAATGATCCCTCTCTGTGTTGAGTTTTTTCAATTCACATTTCAAACATGGGTTACCTCCTGAGTGGGGGTAGTAGGATGTTACGTTTATTTACTATCGACGCGGTGCCAATTATCGGTGTTCAAATTCGAGTCTTTCAAATGGGAATAATGGCTGCTGGTATGTTGTGCGTCTCTGGTGTGAGGTTACTGGAATGACAATTACAGTAGTTCATCGTAACATGATTCGGCAACATATGATTTGGACATTGTAGAACAATGTATGCAGCGGACGACACGGATGGTTATATGCTACCTTTTACCAATGAATCTAGGCTCCTGGAATACTGTGATGCTGGTTGAATGATAAACACATTGACTGCAATCTCGCCCAGTGGATGCAGTATTGTGATCCTTGACCATTATGATGGCCATGCTTTGTGGACGCTTCATCATCTTGCGGTCACTTGGTTATCATGAACTCTTGACCAGGATTGTGTTCTCTGTGTATGCATGCACACTGACAACAAACGAGTGAAAAGCGCTAATTTGAATCAATTCAACACGCTCTCCCGCAAGCCGTCATTCTTCAAAACTGCGGACGTCACCCGGTCGTAATTGGTGGAACAGCTTACATTGTTTTGAATAATGATACTTAGGTTCTTCTCCGGTGAAGTGTTTGACAACTTTGACTTTCAGTGACCTAGGCAATTGCACATCTGTATTTCGGATGAGACTTTATAGTTAGAAACACTTGATTCGATTTCGTTGTTGATAGACGATTAATAATCTTTTACGCTTGTTTCTTGTACTGATAAGAAACGCTTCGGGGTAAGCGTTTTTTGCTAAAACTTCCCGAGGTTTTGCAGTTCTTGTTCAGTTCTTGTTCCGTGCAGATTACACTAATTACTGCTGTAATATTTAACAGAATACGCAGTGTACTTCTTGCGAGCACCAAATTGTTGTAGAGATGAGGGCCGTGACAAATAGAGCAGATAATTGAATTGAAACTCTAGGATTAATTAACAAAAGTATTTCTTCNACTGGTGTAATGCTTGACAGAATACGCAGTGTACTTCTTGCGAGCACAAAATTGTTGTAGAGATGAGGGCCGTGACAAACAGAGCAGATAATTGAATTGAAACTCTAGGATTAATTAACAAAAGTATTTCTTCTCATTGTGATGTACCATTGCAAGTGTAATATTTTTCTCACGATTTTGCAATTTGTCGAAGATAGATAACAAATTGTGAAATAGAAATTTATTGAGAAATGAATAGCATTTGATTGCTGAAAAAAAACATATGAAGAGTTATTTGTCAGCACGAGTTTACTTGCATTTTAAAAATTAAAACTTGAGATGAAATTCAAAAGAATGTGTTTAATAGTCCCGAGGTGAACAGACACTCTGCCATTATTGATTCATACTTTACTGCAAGCGACACATGAACCATTAATTATAACTATCGCTAGAGTAGATGTTTTGATAGACGTATCTATATTTTGACGTCGTCTTTCACTCACGTGCCTCCTTTAGTGTTTGCGTTCACACCCATATTCAGATCAAAGACAATAAAATACAAATGGTTTAAACATTTAGGTTTTCAAGACAGATTCTAATCAAGATGAAAGTTGTTTTTGAATTTGGTGTAATTATTATCTGTCAACCCAAACTGTTTAACCGGTATAAAATGCCGCCAATATGCAGCTTCAAATGCTTGTAAAATTAGCTCGCTTTGGAAGAAACCTATTTCCTCGGACCATGTAGATTGAAGCAGTACTATGAGTTCGAGCTTGGAGGATGATTTCGTTCAGCGTGAATCGCTTGTTTTAACAATGAGTAAATCACCATTAAATCGCGGATGTAATGTGTACTGTGGTATCACAACGACACTATCAGTTACTTATCGTAACACGTTTTCATGCACTACTCGAACTTTGCCGGCCTTATAAGGTTTTGTTGAGACATGCTGAGATTCGAAAACGGTATGAAATGAGAATGAAGACGTTCATCCAAAGGGGTCCACCACCCCAGTACGCTGGTTATCTATCTTATTTCATGAGTTTTCGGAAATGTCAATTATATTCTCATCGGTGCTTTCATTTTGGATATAATTGTTCTGATTAACTGGATGGCACTGACACCTGTCTGTTGTTTGTTTCGTGTAAAGATATTCAAAATTGAAATCGATTGTTTCAGATATCTCCGCTTTTAAGATTTGTATTGTATACCGCAAATAGCCATTGCGATTTTGCTGCTTTACACTCATGTCCTCATTGTTCAAATCCACGAAGAATACCACTGCGTTTGAGCTTATGCGAATATATTCTATTCGAGGACAAGTTGACGTCTTGGATGTGCCTGATTGTAGCTATCCGTGAGTTGCGATCTGTGCCAACGTCCGAGCGTCAGAAAATCCAGTCTTTGGGCCAGTCACAAGGGCCAAAAATCAACTGGAGACCTAGACTACCTACACTAGATTTAAATCTACCAATCCACGTCAAAACTTTTGCTTTCGACCGAACCATTGACATTGTTATCGATGGCGAACCAAGGGTAACTTCTGTGTGTCTTGTGAATACTGCCGAACAGCGAAGGGTGAAACGTGAGCATTACATTTGATTTCTGTCACCTATAGAGGATAAAATTGCTTTGAACGTCCCAGTTATTATTTCATTTATTCTTAGCAACAAAGCTTCGCAAAAATATGTAAGAATAGGTCTAATGGAGGTCCGATAAACGTGCAGCTTTGTATTGCGACAAATCTCACTGTGCATCCAAAACGGTTCACGAGGTTTAATGATGCACTCCTTGCGCAGTCGATATGATGCTTGATTTTCCCTCGGACGTAATCGTTAGTTTATCTGGTAGAGAGTTGATGTTCTAAGTGTTCTACCATTGAAGTGGATGAAGTGTGGCAGGATGGGAGTTTTGAATGACGTCTCTCATTCGACAGCATTGACTTTACATTCGATATGGCCAAGTTTAGACTGTAGTTTTTCAGAACTGTCTCCCTCAATGACCATGGCGTTTATCAAATTTGAGAATAGGTTTCCGAGTTAAATCCTTCAAGAAACGTTGAGACTGATTAATTAGACTATGGTGTATTTGAATAGAAGTAATGACAGAGGACAGCCCTGGTGGATGTTGGCGACAAGTAGAGATGCTATAGACTCTTCCACACAGGCTAGAACGCGCACTTGTGTTGCACGGTAATCGGATTATCAGCCTCGTGTAATTCACACGGTTTATCACAATAAACTCTCTGCGGACAGAGTCGAACACAGCTCGAAAAATTGAAGCAGACTGTGTTTGGCTGTTGTGTTTTAGGGCAGGGTCTGAGCATTTGCCCTAACGTTAGAATGGGCGCTTTTTCCTCAACACCATTTTAAACGTGTTTTTCTGTCGCCTCCAGTGAAAAGTCCGTATCGATTCCGTAATCATGCTCATGATATTGCACTGAATAATTGTATTTAAATTATCTCTTTCGTTCCAACAAGTCCCATGGTCTCGTGACCTGATTTGAAGGCTGCAAGTTTATGTCTGGGTTACACAGATCACTGAAAGGGCATGGCCTGCTTACTTTACCGGAGAGGCCTTATCATGATCAGCGAACACTGTAGAGACAAAACCCATGAAAGTACACAAGCATGTGATCTAGAATGGTATTCATAGTGACATTTTGTTAAGTATAAGCAGGGGTCACGGGATATTCACTACCGGGCTGTCCCGGCCAAAGTAGAGCGCTGCTCGGTGATGCCCACTCTGAGACTTTGACTGAAAGGTCCGATTTGCAAAGCAGTGGAACGAGATAAGTTTCGTAACCCTTTATGATCAAGTGACTGGTGCTCCATGACTTCTAAAAGTGTCGGCGGATGGGAACTTTGGTTCGTAACCTCAGTTGAGATGACTATATCCAACGAGGAAAAGAGGAGACACTTGGGGGTGACCCGTTTTACTGGTGAGACACGATCACTACATACCAGTGCCACATTCCAACCCTTGGGACTTTTTCTAGGGCAAACGCTGGTCGCGCTAAAGCTCCATACGTCTTCCAGTACTGTGGATGTTCGTTCGCGGTTCATTATTTTGTGAACCTGAGCCCACTTGATACACGAACAGCTTCATAACTGACGGTTCCCTTAGTCGTGACACAGGGACTCGCTAAACAGCATTCAGGCCTCCTTTTTCATTAAATGACAAGATATATCAGCCCAACCCATACCGACAGATGATGAATTCATGATAGAAAAACATTCATTCTGATGGTCGTAAGCCACGCATATATTGGTGCGCTTGGATATCGCTTCCAAAAGGAGCAATTTGTACAGAGATATTTCACAATTTCCATACTCATATTAATAGTAATAATTTAATTTAATAAAATCGGAAACATTCATTATGGTTAGTCTGACACAAAATATGTAACTCATTTTTGTATCTGTTTGGCTTCATTGTTTCCTACAAATTAACGGCACCTTTCATATTTGTCTTATTCACCTATCCAATAACCTTTTGTAGATAACCTTTTCATAATTAAAAATATCTTCTCACGCTCCATCTAGTACAAAAAATAAACCGAACAGGGAAAGGGGATATACAGAAAGCGAGCTAAATCTCTAGATCTCTAATGACAACAAAACACAATTTGCTTATTATTTATGTTCTACGATGAAAATTAGCATTTCCGCCAGACCGAAGCGGAGCTTTCGAATTCATCCGTGACAAAACTTGCCAACTGATGTTTTCACGATTTAACAGTGGAAAATTGCGTTCTATCTTCAACAGATTTTATCGAATCAATTCGTTCAATTCTGAAGTTCAAGGATCTCACAGCCGCACACTTTTGATCTCCCACCATTTTATCGCGTGTGAAATCCTATTTTCACGAGTTGCACACTGTGTGCAAAACCGCTACCACCGATTAAAGAAGAAGGGGCAAGGACAACAAATATAACACCGCGCTAGTTGGAGGGTCGCTCTCAGGCGGCGTTCCATCAGCAAACTGACTGTACCTGTTATTATCTCCAGTAACATCCTTTCACTCCTGGGGAAAGTAGATGAATTCAAGAGTATGTTACATGAAAAAGTGTGCAAAAACGTTGGAATTATTATACTCCAGGAAAGCTGGTTTCATCCTAACATTGAGGATTGCATTGTACTGCTTGATGCATTTGATATCTTTCGAGATGATTGGATTGTGAACTTCAATAAAAGAGGTGATGGAGTAGTCACTTTCGTCAACCATATGTGGTGTAACAGCTCTCATCTTTTGTTTCATTTTAATACCAGGAAATTGAATTACATTTTCGTTTAATTTAAACCCATTTTCTTAGTAATTGTTTAATATCCTGCTAGCCAACATTTACATTGCCCCTGGCACGCCCATTTCTGATATCAGAATGTTTTCCGACTCTTTCTCAACACAATTCGTGACAGACTTAGATCAATCACTGTGCATCGTGGCTGGTGATTTTAATCGTTTCGATATTTCTTTCTTAAGAACTTCATGCTTGGTTAATCTTGTGCACTTTCCCACTGGTTTGGAGGCCCAGCTTGATGGTATTTTTGTATTATCTAAGATGTCTTCTTTATAGAAAAACGAGCCCCTATTAGCACCTCTGAACACTGTGTAATTCTTTTGCACCCAAAAATCTATGGTAAAAAGTTTCATCGTCAACAAGCAAAGGTTTTATCCCGAACAATACGAGGGAGGAGTTTTACACATGATAACTTATCTTGAATCCAAGATATGATCTCTTCAACCGATTTTTTTGTCTTCTCCAACTGAAATAATTCTTCCAGATGTGAACACCTCACTAGCTACCTTAATTTCTGTTTTCATTTGTGTTGCCCAATCGAGACAATTTATATCCGTACCGACAGATTCTCATTGCCTCTTCTAAAACGCCTTCAAGGTAATAACGAGAAGGCGTATATGAATGGCAGGGGCTACAATGTTAAACGACTCTCAACTATCATCAAGGCAGAGATTCAGCGCTTGAATCGGATTCCTGTTGAGACCATCCTGGGTAATCAGAGCTGTTGCGAGATGTGGTCGGCGTTGAAGTAACTCTGTGGCACACGTGGGAGAACGTTTACAACAAGGTTCGTAAATTCTCTTTTTATGCTTTCAGGCTTCGTAAGATTGCTGTTCTCAAAAACGTAATTTTAAAATTCGTGGTAGCATGCATCCTCCCTCATTGGCTCTACTGTTCCTCTGTATTTTTTCCCCGCCTAAAAGAAAAAGATTGCGTATTAATTTACAGGTCTATTACAGTCTTTTCTCAATTTAGCGGCATAGCCAGAGAAGTTTTGGTTGATTTTATTGTTTGCAAACATATCGATGCATGTGAAAGAATAGCTGACCGAATCTTGAAGATCACTGCTTGCACAAAGAACTTACTAAATCCATGTCAAACCCCCGTACCCGCTCTCATCATAGGCTGCCTCCCGCACGCACCGTCGCATACAGAAACAGCATCCCCCCTTTTCTTGCTCGCTTTCTAGTAAATCGAAAACCCATTATTACAGGTTTGGTTGAACACCTTATGAGTTTGTTTATTTATTCGTTTTTTATCCGTCAATATCGTCTTCCTGTGTTCAGTTTTCTATCGTTTTTTTTAATTTCTTTGAATTAACCTATTCACACTCGGAGGCCATTCACCTCAGCTCCACTGTATTATCGTGAAAAATCGCTGAAAATTCACCCTACGGGTGCATAAAGCTTAGTTAGACTTGACTGACTTGACTTGACCTCAAACGAGGTTCATTTGAATATACAGTTTTATCTATGAAGTAATTTATTCATTCATCGGACAGGACCGAGAAATTACAAAAAAATTACGAAAATACTTGAAAGGTAAACTATTCATGTGTACTTTCATGACATTAGAGTCGATAGTCATGTCATGTGGGAATGGTAAAACCTGTGATCTTGATTGGTTTAGAGTGACGTAACCGTTAATTTTTGTTATTTGTACCGTTCACGTTTTTGCAATCTCACATGCATTTGTATCAAGAAAATTTGAAGATACCAGTACAAAATTTAATTACTCATAGTTTCGTAACAAATAAGCAGTGGTTTAAATTTAAAATACAATCAAATCTCAGTGGAACGACTGGATATATGCCAGCAGTTTAAGTTTTATTTGTACATTTCAATCCATTGTTTATCAGACATATCAGGCAAAGCAATAATGGGTTATTATTAGGCAAAACATACGCGATGCAAACCAACTTCATTAGATGTAGACAGGTAAAAAAATATTGAGTTACAAAGACGGGTGTTTCGAAGAACACTGGATTGTAAAATGCACGGCATATCCCCATATAACCAAATGCGGGAACATTAGTCTTCACTGCCATCTTTGGTGATAATGTCCTTAAATGGTCGCTGACAACACGATTAGGTTTTTCCCAGAAAATCACGAAACAAAACCACATGCAATATAAAATCCCACTAATGTAATGAAAAGAAAAAGTAATTTATCATTATGTTACGCCACTTGAGTAACATAACAATTGTCTGCATGTTTGTGTCGGAATCATTGCATTGACGAGAATATCGACCATCACTTCAGCATTCGCGCTGGATCTAGCAAACCTGCTGACACTGCTCTTGAAGTTTGATTAGGTCGCTCTTCGGGCGAACTGCACTTCGATGAACTAGGTCATTTTTTCTCAAGTCAGATCAAAGACACAATTCGCCCATCAAGTGTGAATAGAATTTTCAGAATATGAATATTATCATGTTCACTTTGGCTCAAATTCCGATAAAACGAATCTCCTCCATATGAATTTCTATGAAATATCGTTGATTATGAAGATGCAGGAACGCGTTGAAAAAGCATGAGAATCATGATACTATGTCCCACACTGTTTGCTTGTCGTTCTCTGCAAGCCATTATACAAAATTAAGGTTCCACGGTAATTTGGGAGGTCATAGTGCGCAGCCACATATGTAGATGAGCGCATCATTGGTGGCAGAAGTATATGTAGAGCAAGAGAAGTTCAAATGTAGTGAATGTGATGCATTAAACGGGAAAAACGAATATCCCATGCCTCTATTTCATCCGTCGTACAGTTGCGTTCCGTCCTAGTTTTTCGTAAACTTTAATGTCATTCTCCAATAGTAATGACAACTGGATAAAGAACGGAACAGATGTACTCTACTCGCTAAAATTTGACAGTCTAAACAATCATTCTAACATTTTTTTGACTTCGCGCAAATTAAATTTTCATGATTTAGATATAAGCGTACTTTGAACAAACATCTCAGCTCTCCTCTCGAATCTTGCCTTGTTGGTTAGGTGTTCCACAAAATAAAGGAATGAATGCCCATCGAGTTTTTCAATTGTTCCGCTGTGAAATAACCAGTTGACTGTACATCCCTAAAGGAAAATAATCGTCTGTATGCTGAAGTTAGGGTGCCACAAATCTGAGTGACCCGGGATGTCTACGTTATGGACATAAAGAAAGTAACACTAAAGCTCCGCATTCTCGTATCTAATGTATCGAGGCTAAACGTGGAGAGACCCTCTGATGCATAGTGTGCAACGAAACTTATTGGAAACCGGAGAACTGAAGGAATATAGGATGTGTGCTTTCCTGAGGCCCTTATTAGGTACGGGTGTTCCCTACGCCATAGTTCATCCGAGGTCGTTACAGTGTCCCTGTTTGGGAGTGCACTTCTAGTTCTGATATATCGAAATGTAATGCTACGGATTTCGGTAGCTGGTAACCACGTTGATGGTTCTCATGACCTTTGGTTTGACAATAATCGCAGAGAATCCAATGTACTCATGAGAAACGAAAGTAGCAGCTGCACTTTTCTTGGTTTCTATGCTCCTCCTTGCTACATTTCTTATGATGGAGCAATGTGCTTCGACCATAGTTATTGGCGGACAATACACGTTCACATCACAGTGCCGTCATCAGCCCTGTCGTTGATTAGAAAGGGATCACAGACAAACTATGATCCTCAAAGTGCTGGAACCCTACCCCTGATTGTCCGCTACCGCTTATTGATGAGATGGAACTCCTATCTCATAGTTAACGCTCAATGTGGTCACCCTGTTATCAGGGATTAGGCGACGCACCCATTAGATTTCCGCCGGGCTTCACATTTCCATCGTATGAGACTAGAGGCAACCGATATGAATACTGCGTGAGAACTCATCACAACAATGACACTGCTATCTTACAAAAGAAAAACAGAAAACTGATTACCAGAGCGTAGCAGGCATAAGTAGAAAAACCGAACTGGATTCTGTTTGCTGGAATAAATTGGTAATTTCATTGTAGGTAACTTGGCACCTTCAAAATGCCCTCAGAAGAAGTCCTACATATTTCTGTAGGATACGAAAGCTAGGGAGGCAAAGTTATTGCCACTGATAGAGTCGATTACATGGAATTCACATTCAAAATTCAATCAGAATACCCAAAAGCAGCAAGAATGAGCAATGAATGATAAGCACCGTTCCACATGTTTGATGAACTTGTAGGACAGTGGTTAATGCATCGAACGGATCCGATGCTTATGGAAACTGACTCAACAATTTGTGTGGAGCTGGACGAGAAGATGATTATTTCAGTACATTCTATTCAACGGAGAAAATTTCTTAAACAACATCGTTATTCTCATGGTAGATCAGATAATCCTACACGGTGATTTATCCCCATGCTATCGGAGGCATTTTACCGGCACAAGCCTGTTTCTGCTTTCACTCCGAAACATGTTTTTCTGCAAATCGGTTGGACTGGGGCAATTCGCGGCAACATTAGCTTGCTGTGAAAAGACTCGGACTCTGGACATATGGGCCTGTGCGTTCCTGACATTATACATGTTACAACTGACAAATCTGTCGGGTCATCTGCACCTGTGCTTGTGCTCCGCAATACAACAGCTAATGATTAACCGAATGGAGATCCGTTCAACAAATTAGGAGGATATACCGTCGATGTGCGTGCGCATTCTGGCAAGATTAGGTTGTTGTTGCAATTATGATGGTACTAGATTCAGATCGCTGCAACCTTCGGTAAGTTTCAAAGCCAAGGGAACATAATAACGTTAGAGCTGTAGGTATTAAACGAGGAATCCGGACAAAATTGTGAATTAAGGAACAAATATTTTTCATCTATGAATCAAGTAGCATACAGTGACTGACAAAGCGATGAACATATAGCTGGTCATTGTTATCATTAATGAGACTAGTCGACAATGTGTGATATTTTTCTAATTACTGGAATAGAAGTGGGGATTGTGTATGAAAACCCTTACCCCTGTGAAAGAAATGTTTTGTTATTTTACTAATCGACTTTTACGGTAATGAATGTCGCGGTGTTGACTTTACGGAATTGGAATGGATTAACAGAACAGTACATTAAGCTTGATAAGATCACCACCAGTCTCTCTCATTTGCAAGAAGAAATGGCTTCAATGATAGTTTTGAGTCAATTATGGTTTGTTGACCAAGCATCTATCCAACTCACTAATGAGGTTTTCCACCCACGTAGAACATACTTTTTTAGTTTACAAGATACTGGTTTTCACTGCACAAGGTTTACTCTTCCAGCCACATGTTTTCATTAATTCTGTCTGCATCAGTTGAGTCTTGTGATCAATGAAAAAGATTCATGTGAAACAACCTAACGCACTCACTGATACCGACGTTCCCTTCGTTTCCAGATGATATCTAAAAACCATGATTCCAGTCATCAAAGATGAATCAAAGCCAACCAATAATATCAATTGAAAAATCTCGAAAAACAGTCAGTCAGTCGCATACACATCAAAACTACCTCAAAATCATCGGTCTCTTATGGAAATGAAGAAACATCATTCAATCCTATTCTTAGTCAAGTATCTATAGAGGTAATAATAAGATGGGGCATTGTTAGGTAAAAAGACTATTTTACCTAAAACTGATTATTTTTCGAGTGTCTGCAATTCGGAACATCTCCAATCAATACCAATCTCGCGGAGAATAATCAATCATATCGCATCAT